>JAMKCH010007559.1:0-37145 GCA_023653785.1 Ophioderma brevispina | reverse complement strand
AGAGCCAACTATTTGGCCTTCTGTAAGGGTGGCAAATCCTAACCATGTTCACAGTTTCGACTAGTTGAACACATATGCTGATCATTATATATTTCTGGTTTCTAGCACCATTTGTATCGGCTTAGAATTGTTTTTAGTTGTTATCTGTGTTGTTATCTATAACTTCATGAAGTAAGTTTTTAACCAAGAAAGGTCATCAAACACCAGCCATTCAAAGGCATAATGTCGTTTGTACTGATAATACTTTCCAATCAATTACAAGTCCTTCGAGTTCATCAAATTTCTATCCAACGTACTGACTTTGATTTTATTTTATTGCAACAGCGGACATGCCACCCTATTGTTTTCTCCTTGACGTGAAAGCATATCAAAAAAAACATCCGATTACCATTTTGCGAATTACATTGGCCCACCTGTTTGGGTAGTAAAAGCACCCAAAATAATGTACAAAATTAGCCCCCAGGAGCGTGAGTAAGGAGAAAAATCGTTAATATGATACCAAAATCCTCAATTTTGATGGGGTAAAGTGTGTGTGTGTGTGTGCACGATGCAGGTGTGCATGTGTGCGCATTGTGTGTGCATCTGTGTGTGTGTGTGGGGGTTGTGGGTGGATGTGGGGGGTGATATGGCCTTAAGACAGAATTGATAAACTGATGTACATAGCAACATTAAAGTTGAGATAAATGCCATCAGGAAGAGTGTATGCAGAGCCCACAATTTTTTGAGTAAAGGCCTTTGATATATGGCATTAGGTAATTTCCAATAATTAACTTATAATACACATTGTCTTCATGCATGATGTGATAGAAATTGAGATGTGCGTCCAGTGGATAGAACGACACCCATATCTGAAGGTAGAGTGGTGAGTCATGCTGAGGCCAACATGTTATGCACTTGGGGCAAGGCACTTCACTCTCCACCCAGGAGTGAATGGGGAGCTGTTAAGGAAGTTACATCTAAGTGCTGATAGAAGCTGCGCTACGACGGAACCTAGGTGAAGCAAAATGATTCTGATTGATTTCCTAGTGAGAGCATAATAATAATTGTTAAGCGCCAAGATACTATGGTGAATGGCGTCCCTAAATGCTAGTATTATTATTATATAGAATTGAGTTATTGATACTAACAAGAGCAAGAGAACAAAATAGTGTTTCCATTGAGACAATTTTCCAGGTATACCAGTAATGGAATTAACATTGGCTTAATAAATTGGCTCACTTCTCCCATCATTTTCCTTTATACCGATGGAAAGTTTTCAAACTGAAATTTACTTTAATTAAGCATACTTATTTGGGAGGATAAGCAGAGGAATTTATACGGTTATATGTCAATAGAAACACACACCATTCCGGTAAGATTACAATACCAGGGACTGGAGGGAAAACGGAAATTGACAAGGCATAGGTTCATCAGTTTGTAATTGCTCTGATTTTTTCTGCCATCATTCCCAAGAGTTAATGATTTTGTGTGGCCAGTTTTATTTCCGTTGTTTTGTAAAGAGATTAGCAGGCGATGTTGACTAACCCGAAATATCGAAAAAAATCATCCAAAATTAATATTTTATTTTTTTATGGCATGGATATGCAAACATAACCTGCAAGTTGGTTGGCTTGAAACATCAGGTATTAAAGGCAAGGCCAGACTTAACTTGATTCTGAAATTTCTATACGGAGTATCAAAATCCGACTAGTGTATTATTATTATATAGAATGAGTTATTGATACTAACAAGAGCAGAGAAAACAAAATTAGTGTTTCAATTGAGACCAATTTTCAGCATATACCCGTAAATGGATTTTAAATTGGCTTATAAATTGGCTATTCTCCATCATTCGCTGCTTATAACGATGTAGTTTTCACTGAAATTACCAATTTGGGAGGATAATGCCAGAGGCAAGTATCCGTAATGTCATAAGAAACACACACCATTCCGGTAGATTACAAACATACCGGGAATTGGGGAGAAACCGGAAATTGACAAGGATAGGATACATCAGTTTGTACTTGCTCTGATTTTTTCTGCCATCATTCCCAAGAGTTCTGATTTTGTGTGCCAGTTTTATATTCCGTCTGCTAAAGGATTAGCAGCGATTTGACTAACCCGAAATATCGAAAAAAATCATCAAAAATCATATTTGTATTTTTTTACTGGCATGGATATGCAAAATAACCTGCAAGTGGTGGGCTAAATCAGTGATAAAGGCAAGGCAGTACTTTAACGAGTTATGAAAATTTTTGTGTATCAAAATTCCGAAATTGAGATCAAAAAAAGCCTTTCCCGGTGAATATAAAGATTTTCAGCGTGATATTGGCACCATGATCAATCCAGTTGACCTCAAACACAAAACATTATTGATCTTGTTTATTCTGTACTAGTGTAAACCACAATCACCTGTTCAGTGACAGATTTTGAGACGCCGTCGGCTGTATGTCTATTTGTGGAAGGACGATATGACAAATGTCTCATAAATATCATTTTTTCAAACATTCGGTGGTTGTTTCTTACATTAAAGTAGTTCTATGGAATTGCTAATCCATTTAAGTCAAAACACGCTCAAATTCAAAGGAGTGCCTTGAATAAGGGCAAGGGAAATGCAAATACGAGCTAAGTACATTAGAAATGCAAGCTAAGGCCAAGATCAGTTAATAAAATGTTAATTCAAGATCTCACAAACAGAACTCGGAATTAAATGGTACATAATTACAGGGCTACAAGTGACCCCTTGCAAAAATATAGGGCCAAATAAAGGGCAAAAAACCCTAAAATATAGGTTAAATATAGGGATAAACAAGAAAATTATAGGGAAAATATAGGAATTTGTACTTGAACGTGGGCACCCATATGCATTGTATATCAGCACCAATTTTAATTCATTAGAAAGATATGGGCAAACATGTGTTGTCTTTGGCCATGTTGACTAAATTAGACAATACTCCTAGTTGCATTCAAGTATGAAAAAAGTAAGAAATGCCTTCTGACTGATCCTACCCCTCCTTGCATTTGTTTTGAGAGATTCTGGGTTTCCTCAGAGTAAATCAAGTCACTGTAGGTTAGACCTTGGACCCAAAATCTACAGGTGACAGAGGTTATGGGAACAATGAGTTGCAATAAGTTTGATAAAACAGTTACTAAAATTATTAATTTTGAGTTAATCCTCACTTCAGAGTTTAAAAATATGTGCCTTCCTGCTATCATCTTATTGAACACTTTACTTTGATGTAACAAGTATATCAAGTTCAGCACAACTTGAATCTACTTTATACCAATGTATGGTTTATTGGGCAACAGTACCTATACCGCACACCAAAGGGACTTTGTGGCAGGAACCTTAGAAGTTTTAAACACTATAGTGCACAATTTAGAGTGTACAAAGTTATCCTCAAATAAGGCCAATTAATTATATTATAGTTTTCTACCACAAAATACTTCCAAAGTTATTTGGCACAGATACATAAGCTCTACATGCCCTATGTAATATAATGTCATACTTATAGGTTTACATAAATCTTCCTTGCCCAAATATAGCAAAGAGTATAATTGATGGAATTTGTTACATTTCTGTATTTCAGAGACAATACTTGTGTTTTGTTGTCAATGTGATCTGTGTATTGCACACAAACACAAAGGGTGTACTGAACTTGAATTCACTTTTCTTTACAGCCATTTTCCTCTCTTGGGACCTTACAACTTCCCTCTTTGAACTGGTTTCTTTTACATGATACAGTTCAACTTGTTGATTTTTACTTGGTGTTCTGATTTCCCTATGTTTTCTTTCCTACACTAGCAACGGAAGTGGAGAGCTTCTCTCCAATAAAACTACAACTGAGTGTGCACACACTAATATTTTTTCTGCCCAAAATTAGGGCCAATGTAATTTGTAATTTGTCACAAACATTAAAGAGTTAGGTTTTGTTAGCTTGATTCAATTCATGAATATTTGAAAGATGAGAAGGGGGTATATTTTAGATTTTGGCAATTAAAAAGTAAAACCTTCATAATGCATCCAGGCCAAAATTTTTTTTTTAAAATGGGCATGTTATGTATTGTTAATTAATACTGGGTGATAACATGGGCATACTATGAGGAGAAAAAAATGCCAAATTGTCAAGATTACTTTGCACTTTACCCCCACTTACTCAGGTTGAAAGGACAAATTCAGATAAATCCTGACGACAGCAAGTGAAGGACCATGGTGTAGGGAAGGGCTAGGTTACAAGACATAGGGGATTTGTCTACCCGGGGGTGTTTCCATAAATCCTTAGAAATAATTGAAAGTTTAGATAAATAAAAATTCTTGTAAACAAGGCTATTCACCAATCCACTAAAAAAAATGCATAAAAACGTGGAAAGCAAGATCATTTGGACCTTGAGCCTGAGCTCTAGAAAATTTTGAAATATGGATAAGCATTTCAAGCAAAATCATCAGAAATGGGCACCTTTTTTTACAAAGGACACTTAGAAAATGGATTACAGGTTGTGGACTTTCAATTCTCATCAGCTACAACCATGACCAAACCAAATCCAGGAGGGATCAGTTTAAATTACTTCATGTGAATAGTATAAGAGTTAGAATCAATACCCACTCTGACTTCTGTATAGCATCTTTGCAATATGGCTTTTAAAAGCATTGATCTATGATTTGGAGTAAAAAGTACAAAAATCTTTGATTACTGTGTAACAAAAGATTGTGACTCAAACAAAATTATCTTTAAAATCCAGGAAAGTCCTACAAATGTAAGGATTAATGAAAAAGTGACTTTCACCTATACAGCCATATTAATTAAGACTAAAGATAACTAATTTTGTAGTACTCTATTGAAGTCATCTGGCAATAGACATTTAGACACTGAAAGACATCTTGTGATCAATTCTGTGAAAAAAGTCCAAACATCAAAACTTTAATTTCAGTGGAGAAAAAAATATAGGGAATTAGAGGATTTTGGAAAGTTTATAGGGATTATAGGGAGAGGGTAAAAAATATAGGAATAAGGGCCGCTTGTAGCCCTGCTAATAATCCTTGCTGACCCCCACATTCACAATCCGTTGACTCCAGGTATGCGGTATGGTGCACCTAGAACAAGTTTGGTTCCAATTGAACTTCAACTTTTCCACATTGAGGTCAATTTTTAAAAAATATATCGGTCCTCGGAACGCTTGTGTCGCGGTTTGTAAATGATAGGCCTCACATGACCTTTGAAATTGCATATGTGAGGTTTGAACCTTCATACACAAATGAGGTTGAATGTAAGCATCCTAAAACCAAGTTTGGTTCCAACTGAACTTCAACTGTTCAAATGAGGTCAGTTTTCACTGTCAGCCGATTCAACTTGACCCACAGACTGTGACCTTGTGATGGACCTTGTGACCTCATCAACAATGGGGGATGCCAAGTTGCACCTGTGACCCAAGTTTGGTTTAGATCCATCGAAGTACGTGGATATTACAGGCAAATGTAACCCTTTTCAAAACAGACAAAAGACAGGAACAACAAACAGACAATCAAAACAACAGACATCAACAACAACAGACTCAACAACAACAGGACAAAGTAATCCCTATGTGTTTCCTGCCTTAAGGTAGGCGACACACACACAAAAAAAATAAACGCAATTAGGGATACACACACACAAACATATACACACACACACACACACACAAATATCCACATGCACAACGGATTGCTAAAGTGTAGTCCACAAAAAATAAATCTCACCTGGTTGATGACCTGTTTCTGAAGAACAACTGAGGGACGGTACTGTCTTGATTCTGTTTACAAGTTTATCTATAGCTTCGTCTACTGATTTGAAGTGTACTGCCTGAAAATCAAAATAGTATGGTCCGATTCTGTTCTCAGATGATGCTGCCAATTTTATCATAGTACAAAGAACCAGCATAATTAACAAGCAATGGTGGTTAGAAAGGAAAGAACAATTAAGGTATAGAGAGCTGTCAATTCCACCCAAACTCAACTTCGGATTGGAATTCAGTTTAAAATACTCAAAATCTTTTCTAATTGAAGCCCATTTTTAATTTCATTGGGTGGAGAACAAAGGTCCCCATTTAGTGGGCATGAGGTCTGTTCGGGGTACCCTGTCACCACACACTGATTTGACTGTTTTGTACAAAATAAACATTTGGAATTTCTCTCAAAGATTCTCTCTTCGGGAGGTCGGGTCAGGTAGGTCAGTACGATCATGTCATGACATACAGCTGTGACTGCCACAATGGGGATTGCCATTCTGATGATCCTTTGCAAGGGGCATAGAGTTCATGAGAGGATGTAACCAAATATTCAAGTGGTCAATTCATCTGGCCTTAGGTCTTCCAGGCCATCTGTTACCTTTCACACACCCTTGCATGATGCTTTCTGCAAATAGTTTCTTTCACGTCCTTGGCAACATGACCAAATAAACTCAACATTTAGCTGTGGATATGGCGACAACAGCACTTTTTAGGCGGTGTCTCCTCCAAGATAATCAGTGCCAGCACCACATCTAGTATCAAGATCACGGACTGCAAATGATCCATTATGCAACCGTTTGACCTCTTTAATGCCCAAACACCCTATTCAACCACCAGGAACAAACTCGGGAGTGAAACGAGTTCCGTAGCTTCACGCTAGCACCATATCTTCCTGGACCGGCGTACAATCATCTCCGCACCGCCATACATGAGATTGATGAAACTTCGCCCATTACACTATGGGATATCGAAATTGGTTTCAGATGACTCAAACCGTAGCTACATTTAAAACAATAATATCCATTTGCTATTATAGTCGAAAATAATAATAATTAAGAAAACAGCCGATTCATAACATTTGCACTACGCTCACTTGCATTGGTTGCTATGTTACGTACGTACAACATAGCAAACATACCCGCATTGCATCAACACCCGCTGCCAAGCCCTGGTATATGTCTTATTTTCACATTTTAAAAAATCCATTGTTCAGATCACTGAAAAATCAAGGAGTTCAACAATAAGAATTTTTTAAGATATGATTTAAAAAATAAAAAAATGATCTGAAAATAAAAAAAGATGTGAATTTTCATGCCGAAATCGGTGTTACACTTTGTTAGAAATTGGTTACCAATCAAATGAATAGCATGGGAAAAAACTGTGTTTTGTTACTGATTTTTGTGTGAGGTGATGGCATTTCCTTTTGTTATTTAAATTCATTCTTCAATAATTGTTACAGGGAATTTCACTTAAATTGCGGTCTGACTTCTTCAAAAAGTGAAATTATATGCGAATGATTAGTGTACCAACCCAGTGTTACATTAGACATGTTACACATGTTGTAAAATGTCTAATTGTAACACATTGGGTTGGTAAAACTGATCTTCTTTTGTTATTAATCTGCGCAGTTTCCTCGTGTATCTAGCAATCGATACCCATTGTGTTTATATGGTCATGTGTGTGATGCGTGTTCTATTACCAAGTTGGGAATTATTATTACGGAGCGGTTTACAAGTGAAGTAGAGTTTGTAAAGCGGAGCGTGACCTCCATTAAAATAGCATTTTTTTTGAAAAATCTAGAAACATAGTTAGTTTGTTCGCTGGTTCAGTGCATCCTGAAACATCTTGAATTGGTCTAGCCCAAGAGTCAGTCTGAGCCAATTTGGTGATGTCAATTTGTTATTTGTGCAAGTACTTTCAGATGTTTTTACAAATGATCTTCAAATGACCCCAAGATGACATTTGAATCAGATCTTCTGGCACCCCCAGTCCTTCAACATCCACCTTAACACATATGTGATGCAAATTGGGAAAAACTTTTACTTCTTCTTCTTTGATACAAACATCAAAAGTTACGCCTTATACAACTCTGACAAAAAATAAGTACAATATAACAAATGGTAAGTATTTGCTTATTTTTCAAAACTGTGCCTGGCGACATGTGGCAGGTTTCCCAGATCACATCACATATAGGGTCCTGCTATATCCGTTTGAGCATAAAAAAGAACACCAAGGAAATTTCAACCAGTTTCTAACCAAAGGAAAAGTGAAATTAAGGTCACAAAGCGTATAAATTGGTTGAATACAGGTCACAAATGTCTCATTGAGTTGGATTTTGGACATCTTAAATTCGGCATTTGCCATTTAATAAACCAAAAAAATTTAGTTTTTCGATGGGATATTAAACTCCTGAATAAACAAGGACAAGCCTTCTGTGGTTTTGGAGTAGTCAAAAATCAACAACATTTTTTGGGCGTCACTTTTGGAGCTGAACTGAAAATAAGATTGTACATCAAGGTCTTACTTCCCCAACAAGTCCGAGGCCTTGCAGCTTCTGGCCATCAAATGAGATCTCCTGTAAAAAGTAACCTCTTGGCTCTTTCAGCTCCCACAAGGTACCACCCACATGGCAGTAGTGGACAGCCCCAAACCCTGTAGGCAAAGACAATATTAATATGTAATATTTTGCACATTCTAACATTAAAGGTAGTGGACAGATTAGATTAAGGTTTCATCATGATTGAATGATCTTGACCCAATACCCCAATCGACAGTTTAATGGCAATATTTACAGTCTGTGACATGAGAGCTAAAAAATGTGATTTTATAAGCTCCCTTAAATACCATGTAAAAATGATATTGATTTGACCCAGAAATGGAACCCTTTTTCAGTCTAATATATAATTTGTATTCTTCTAACCACATAGCTTAGTCAAAGGATTCCAGGAGGGTAAAGGAGAAACAATTGTAGTTTCTCAGATACCAAAAATTTGACCACTTCAGTAAAAGCTGGGTTCTGGAATGCGCTGTAAGGATCGGGTACCACAGATCTTTATACAACTTACAAAATGTAGCTGATGTTGAAACCATTTTCCAATCTTTTCAATCCATAAAAGCAATATCGGAAGCGGCTTGAGTCTGCTTTGCTTGAGGAAACAATACTTATGATGGAAAATAAAACTTGAACTTTTTAATCTGCTAAAAATGGTTTTTGGTTCCAATCACTTTAGACTGCAGGCCAATGTGAAATGGCATCAAAACCACTGATATTGTCATATGCATAAAAACAAACAAGGGGTAAAAAATTTTCATTCAGTAGACATGAATTACTAGCAATATTTTAAAGGGCCATAGTCTGATCACTAAAAGCCTCATCACATAAAACAGATTTGGCTGAAAGAGGTCAAAAATTTTGGTATCAGAAGAAAGCTACAAAGGTTGAAATATCGGCAAAAACTTGAGGTGAAGGGCAGGCCATTCTATAAAGATGAAAACTTTTAATACTTCCCCTTTAACACTTACTGTGCTCAAATGATCGAGATCTCGATCACTTTAATCAAACCTTGGCATGGATTAATAAAATGCTGCCTTTGTGTAGATAAGAGGTGTTAAAACAAACTGACCTTGTGTTAAATTCATTTCTTCAAATGCTTAATTATCAGGCCAGAGTGTAATCCGGCCACCCCCCCTTTTAGTGGGAACAACACCGGATTTTTTGGTTTTTTTTAAACCACTGTAAAAGTTCTTTTGGTTTAACACTACTACTACTATCATTTTCAACTTTTTCCTTAACTTTCTACTTGTTCTAGTAACTAAGTAGCGAGTATCATGCATACACTTAGCAGCTGTACTGTATACTTTCATTCGTATGACACTACACAGATTCAGTTAGCGTGCTCCGGCCGTCTCTCTTTATGTAAACTAAGAAGCGCTGAACGTGATCTGATAAAGTGCTGTATTATTACAAGTATCACTTCTATTACTTGGTAGAGTCCAAGTACTACAGAAATATCGCAAGGGCTAATCAACATCAACCAATAAATAAAGTATTTGTGTCAACTGAACATGGCTTGAAAAAGTGGGACGAATTGGGAAGCTCTTCCCAGGAAAGTTGGCCATGTGGAGGGAAACTTGGCCATTGGGGAGCGAAATGTATTCTAAGATATAGTGGGAAATCTGTGAGACAATGCAACTATCTTCCCAGGAAATATACCAAAACATATTTTTTCAACCTGTGCTAGGTACTTAATGAGATAATGGCAATGATCAAAATAGTACAACAATGGGGAAATCATTTATTTTGGTCAGTGTGTTATCTTTTATGCCATGCACAAACTTAGACTTAAACATTTCCCATACATATTACTAAGCCTTTGTTGGCCGCTATTCCATCTACATCATAGCACAAGTGACACAGCCACAAATTAGCATGGAAAAAGGTGAAGTCCTTAATATTACAACGAAATTGAAAGATATTGTCAAGTTTCTACTCCTACAGTAAATGAGGGAGATTGTTCCAAGACTGTGAGGCGCGACGCTGCAGCAAACTTTTGGCCCTCACCATTGTTTGTTCTAGTTACATTAAAGCGGGTAATGTCTTGAGCAAAATGCAGAGTTCTTGAGGAGCATATGCGACACAGATTAAGATAATAGCCAGATCAGTATTCAGTCTCATCATTTAAAGACAAAAAGACAGAGTTTAATTTGAATCCTTTCCCTTATGGCAAGCCAGTGAAGTTCTTAAGTGCCGTGGGCAAATGGGCTCTCTTTGGATAGGGAGCATACCACTGTGCAGCATGTTCTTTTTTTTGTTCTGCATCGTTTGAACCCTGTCCAATTCATATTCTGTAGCACCGGAAAGAAGATTACCATAGTCAAGATGAGAGTACTAAAGCCCTGACCCACATATGAAGATTTCTTAATTCCAAGTATTTTTCTTTATTTTCTATAATCTAAACATTTTTCGTAACTGGAAGTTAGTCGATTTGACGGAGCTGTGATACCTGTTTAGTCATAGTCCCTATTTGGCATCAAAAATGAACAGCCACGCCCAAGTTTTTGAACAGACTGTGTTTGTTCAATCTCACCATCACCGTTTATCCAGCGGACACATTGGCAGTTTCTGAAGAAAAATATGGTGATCCAAGTGTGATGAATTCTGTTTTGCTCTCGTTTAATTATTAGAGGCTTTTATGAATCATCCAGTTTTGAATTTCAGAAATACGAACGTGACGCGTTCCAATAACATGTTGCATTGCAACCAGTTTTTTGGGATCAAAAGAAACAGTACCACTGTTGTCATCCTGTGTAGAGATGAAAGTCCAAGCCATGACGACGAATGATATTACCAAGGGTTAAGTGTGTAGATGATAAACTTTAAGGGACCTAGGATAGAACCTTGTGCATTTCCACAACGTATCCAAAAAAAAGAGTATACTACTACAAATCAGTTTGCAAAATGTTTCTTCATTTATTCAAACTAATTTTATTTATTATTCGATCCTTGTTTGCCGGGGAGACCCAATCAGTGACAGACAACTGTTTTTCATGGGTGCCCAGGGGCAAACAAAATCTCAAAAATCGTTTAAAATACAAGAAATAGACATCTTAAATGATTAAAATGCATAAAAAATTACACTATTAAAATACATAGCAATACACTTCATAAATTAAAAACCAATACAAAATACGCGTATATGTATATAAAAGATAAAACAGAAGGTAATAACAATATATTTTTTTTTAAATTCCCACTAGCTGGGAGAGGAGTTTTTGCATGTTGGTAGTTATGTCTGAAGTCTGAAATCCCCTAACATTAATTTTACTGTCTGCTTATCGAAGTGTTGCGACCAGAACGTAATCCAAATACCCCTGTTTACCAGCTCTGGTCCTATGAGTATTACAAATCCATTAAAACTATGCACACTTTGGAGGTAAACTTTCCAGTGAGACTTTTAATAAACCAATAATTTGAGGTGAGTCAAATGACTTTCACATAGTTGTTTCCCATCCCAGTCCTTTGAGTACACTCAGTTGTTAACTTAGTTTTTTTCAAATGCAAAATTTTCCAATATGCAAGTTTAACTTGTAAAACTAGTCAAACAAGCAGTGTTTCATTATAATTTATATTTGCCAACCGTGCATGCACCACACGTTTAGGTAGTTCAAAAGCTCCACAGGTGGGGTCAAAGCTGAGAATCAGGTGTTGTCCCTTTATGTGGCACCCAGAACAAATTTGTTTTTTACTCTTCATGTTTATACATTTCCAAAACAGTTAGATCTATTATTTACTGTGAACTTGGAAAAACAGAACATTTTGTTTCCATGTCATGTCGGAAGGACAGTAAAAATTGCATACTAACTTTTGACACTTGTCCAATTCACTTGTCCTTTTGGGACTTATACATTAAAATCTCAGAATGCTGGTTGGTGCTTTGAATATTTAATGTATCATTTCACTCACAAGTAGGAAATACACAGTTAAACTTATCAATACACCAAGGGTGTCAACGGCCGAAAACAGATTGGGTTAACATTTTTAAACTATACCATCCATCTACACATACTCATTTCACAATCACCTTTTGAAATAATTAGCCTGAATAACTTGACAGAACAGAGAGAAATAAAAAAAATACATGTTGTCTGCCATCACGGTTTGTGAATTGCCAAAGGTCCAATGAGGAATGAGGTCACCCAAGGTCATATGAGGTCACCAACATTCCCCCCCACCATGCCCCTTCTTTTCCACCAAGTTACATCATCGTAAGCCCTACAGAACTCATAGCATGCAATCAGTGGAGTAACCAGGGGGAGGGGGCAGTTCCCCAATGTGGGATCTTGCCCCTGAATAGTAGTGATTCTGCACATTGCCAATGGAATTGAAGCAACATATGCCTTACTATACTAACAATGTTAATGTCATCAGGGCCAAAATAGCGGCGCATAGGCACCTGGCACGTGTAGATCTTATAAAAATATAAAAATTGGAATTTTACGCACAGGGGGGACGCTATCATCCCCCCTTCAGAATTTTGATCGATGTGACAATAATTTGGGCATTTGGTCTAATATTACGCCCATGACATATACTGGATCCGCCCCTGATGCTGCCCCCCTGAAAATATGTGTGACCCCCCCCCCGTCCACCACACCCCCCCCCCACCCCCCCCCTCCCACCACACCCCCCCCCCCCTCCTTCCTCACCACTGTTCTCCCACCAAAACAACCCACCCCCCACAGTCGCCACCACCCCTCACCCCCCCTCCCTTCCTCCTCCCCCTCCCCCCCACCTGAAAAAAAAAGCTGGTTACGCCACGCACTCGAGTAAGGGTTAACATGCGACAGTTTGTGAATAATGGGTCAATGGTCACATGAGGTCTCAAAGGTCACCAAGGTCGCATAAGTTCACCAACATGTCACCTCGCCCCCTCCTTTCCACCAATTAACATCATAGGCCATACGGAACTCATACGGCATGCAATATATACATACACAGATCATTACGCCCAGAGAATCCCTATGTGGCCTTCTGCAATTCTTGCAGACACCCAAAAATGAGCTCATTCAATAATATAATAATATACATGGATGGTGGATTTGAATCCAATAGTAGCATCATCGGCCATGACAACAAAGTCACACAGAGAGCAGTTATCCTCCTGCACGCATATCCATTGACCTTGCAAATTGTTGGCATTCAGGCTGTGCCATAGGACATGTTAGGCGTGGACAACGCGTGCTGAAGCGATTTAGTCTAAAGGGTCCACGGCATCTTTGGCTTCCATAGAAAGGTTACAAATTCAGCCACACTTGTTTTAATTTTGACTCTACAATTGGAGAACATGTCAAATTAGACACTTTTTAATGTGTAAGCACACACTTTAGAGTATACATTCTTTCACAGTCCTGGAATTTGGGTAGGACTTGAATAGCCCTGTAGTGGAAAAGTAAATTATAAGTCCCTAGAAACTTAGACCCCACATCAAATTTGATGATTTAATGAAAATTTAAAAGTGACGGGAGGAGATTTTTTTGAGGATACAAAAATTTCATCTTCAAATTGCACTGATCGGTTTTGTAGACCACCTACCAAGAATGTTTTGAAGGTTGATTGGGACAACAAGTACAAAAGAAACGCGAAACGCTTGGTTTTGAACTTGCCTGACTACCGTAATTGTCCCCCTAGAACACCGTTCTTTGAGTTTCTGTTGTGCATGGCAGAAATTACTAAACCATCATCTTATTAGATAAAATACGGTGTATTCAGCCTTTTCACTTCAGGTGTGATCTAATACATTGAAGCATCCAATATGCAAACAACCTGGTTCGAAAAAATTGGGGGGGTCGCTTCTTTCTCTTCTTTCTGGAAATCTCCTCATGTCTCTTTTAACTATTTTCTGCAATATTAGGTTAAAACAATGGTGGCCGCTATGAAGCAAAGTTTCTTCTCATACCAATGGCAGGAGAAGCAATATTGTAACCTACATTCTTTTGCTTATGAGATTTTGGATTCAGTCTTGTCCTGAGGTGCCTGATTTTGCATCAGCAACATGCGCAAGATCTTTTGAGTGGAAGGCACAAGAATGATTTCCGCCCTGAATGGAAGCAAATAAACATTTAAAAGCAAGTGCTGACTCAGCGGGCAAACATGTTGAAACGTTGAAAACATGTAGAGAGTTTTACATAATTCACGTAGAAAATGGCAAATTGATTCATCAATTTGTTTTCTTAGACAATAAATTCCAATTGCATTTTCCAATTACTTCTAAAAACTCTTGACCCGATTTTATGGCAGCCAACATTGTTCCCATGTCTCTTAACACTTTGGCCCGCTGTGGAGCTATATGTAGGCTTTAAAAATAATTGATTCTTCGTGAATGGATTTTTCCGCAGACTGGCCAACCAAACTGAATGTGTGTGCCCCCCCACTCTTGTACAAGAATTTATTTATTGATTGAATGCTTCTTTTGGGCAGGCTCTCTCCAGCTTTTGCACTTTCCAGCTCATAAACATTTATTTTTGTATTATCATTAAATATAAGAAAAAAATTAAAAGGGGATGACCCATTTATATGACATGGTTTAGATTCACTATGTTTTAACTGCCAAGAGTGTAAAAAATGTTAAGGTGCCATAACAATAAAATAAAAACATGGTTTCTAGGTTAAAATTTTGTTAGAATCCAAATCTGAAGTTAAAAAATGCCAAAATGTTGGATGGGTTCCAAGATATCGTATTTTGGGGTATGCGCATGCTGGTCCCATAGGATAAACATATTAGTAGGGTTATAAAATGAGAATCCCATCTAGAAGTTTGGGGAAGGTGGTTTGAAGTGATTTTCATACTTTGAAGGGTGCTGAATCAGAATTTTTGGTCCAACCTCTGGACCCAGGGGGTCCTGTCAGTCTGTCAACATATTTAACACTCAAAACCTTTTTGTACTTGAGATGTGTTTACAAATGTTGCTAGCTCACGGGTTAAAAAATTTTGTTCAAAAGTGCTAAAGTTTGATGTTGTTGGTCAGGACATGTCAAATGTGAATGGTTCTGGTGTGCAAATTATGGAATTCATAAAGTTATTTACCGTAATGATATATGAATTCTTATAAAGGGTCATATGTTATATTGAGAATCTCTAAGATTCAAAGTTGGTAGGTGAAATTTTTGTCACCCGAAAAGTGCGATTTTGGGACCAAAAATTGGTCCCACAATCATTATTTTGTAGCAAAATTATGGTATGATACAGGTCTTTTATTAAAAATTCATAATCTATGAACAATTTTATCCGGAGAAAGGCCATCTTAAAATTAAACAAGCTTATTTTGTGCTCTGATATATTTTTTTCCCACTTTGACATAAAAGCTAGGTCAATTCTGAAAACCATGTTCATATGAAGTTTTCATCTTGATTATTGTACATTGACCCCAATACCCCATCGGTAAAGTTTTCCGCTGATAATCAATCGTTCGTTCGTTCGTGCAAGTCCACAAATCACAGTGGCAGATCTGTCTTAACCAGCTGATAGTTAATCATTCAGGTTGATCAGGCCTGGAATTCCTCTGGGGACTTAGACCTCACGTCATCTATGAGTGGCTAATGGTTGTGGCTCTTCCACAATCGCAGTTGGTGAAGGTTCTACTCTGATCTTGTGAAGAAGTTCTTTGTATACCCTAACGCCAGTTCTGAGTTTTTTTCTGCTGGAGGTGGACAATGCTTTCCTCAAGGGTCACAGCCTTGAGCGGGCTTGCTAGATGAGGGCTGTCCACATGAATCTGTGGCTTTAGGTCCAAAGTAGAGGATGACCATGCTCATACCCTATGTCACTTGTATCCAGGGTGATCGATAGGGATCATGTGATGCACTTGTTCATGGATTGGGTAGCAAAGTTGATCCGTGGATTCTTGATCCTCAAGGGGGTTGGTGGGGGATTAGGCTACCGTTCATCACATGTCTTGGCGAGCTTGATCGTCTGCAAGTTCCTCCTAAGGTTTGCAGGAGCTTTGCCAGACAGAATTGGAAGGTATTCTACAGGCGTCGCCAAAAGGCACCAACTAACAAGTCTATTGCATCATCAGCAACGACATCAATCTTGTGGGAATGTACGCTGTGACTCCTTACTGGTGCAGGGGAGTACGCAGGAAACGTTGATGTATGTAAGGTGTCAAAGGATGCACCCCATCCAGTTCTTGCGAGCCTTCTGAGGAGTTGGACACGAGACTGCGTCTTGGCAGCGAGTGCCTTGGTGTGTTGATTTAAAGTAAGGCTGTAACAATGATCTGTTTTGATACGAGGGCAAAAAAATGTGAATTTGTGAGGCCATAATCTGTTAAATTAATATTGGTCAACCCAATGATGAGGCACTTTTTCACTACAAAATCCCCAACCAAATACTTAGTGCTAAAAATACCACAGGGAGTAACTGCGAAAAATTGCAACTTTCGTAGACACCAAAATTTGATTTTTGACTGGTAGAATCTGGAGTTCGAACAATGCTATTACATGTAGCAATAGGCCATGAATCTATAATGTATTAAAATGGGAATTTAAAAGAGCACTGTATCTCAGACAGACCATCTTGTGTCCTTTTTATGGTTGATGATTTATCAAGTCAGCCGAGGCTTACCATTTTGCGCTATTCTCCAAATATCTTAAATATTGTAAATATTTTACCAAAAGTGGTCCCACGCTCAGCTGAGCATATAATTTGAGGTATATCCTGAACAAATGCACGTTCCACTTCCTGCCAGCACAATAACTCTCACATTCTCATATGAATTGCTTGGGCTACGGCACTGTAGAGCTCCTGGGGCATAGGCTGGTTTATAGCTGTCCAAAATACAAACAAGAAAACAATATCTTAAATTATAAGTAACCCATAATGAGAATAAATTATACAATAACTAATTATTGGGGAATACGAAATGTTTATGAAAAAAACAGAATTAGCCATGAGTTGTAAAGTAGGTTCGAACTTCGAATCGGCAAAGCAACATGGGTTTTTCCCCCAACTCTCCGTGCACTGGCCATTTCCAGGAAAAAGATAATACAAAATTCAGGAGAACATTTGGTTTACTGTTATCATTTTTTACCACAATATCACCAGACAGACACACGACCTACCACGCCAGAGTGTGTATTGAGAACATCACACAATGCACCCGTTGGGAAATTTATCTCAATAAAGTTATGTGATCCCGCAAAAATTCCTATTCTTAACACATAAAAACACTGACTTTTACACTTATTCTAGCCCACAAAAACAACCGAGTACTTAGGTATGTTTAGTATTTGCTCAGGAACAGGGAATAGCCAGGATTTTGTTGATGAAGGGGCCAGATTTGTGAATGTACAGATAAGTGTATTGTACCGACAAGTGTATTGACCGACAAAATTTTTTTCAGCTCCTGCGCTTGTGGTCATGGTTGCCCCAATTTTTGTTACCGTCGCATCCAAAGTCTGAAGGGGGACATATCATCGCGCCAAAACTAAGAAAGTACATAAAAAGAAAATGATGACCAATTGTTATTAAATATTGTTTATGAAGCTCACTGTATTTCATATTCAGGAACCATGCCCTCAAAAAACAACGGATTTAGACAAATGTACGCACGGCACGTTTAATGTACTGACAGGAACAATCGCCAGTGGGGGGCACGTGCCCCTCTGGCTACACCAATTGATCATGAAATTCTGTGGTTCTTAAATTTTGTTGCACTATTTGTCCCCAGAGTACTGACATGTGTTTAGTACATACAGTATAGACACATTGAACAGGGCTTGGTTCAAAACACCATCTGCACACTACCAAAGCTAATCCCAGGCGGTGGCGGCCAAGCCTCATTCATGATAGCAATTCACCAAAAAATGTCAAAAGAAATTACAGCATCGGGATGCAAAGCCACAAACCAATTTAGGTGCTTTGGTGGCTGTAAGTCATGGGTGTTCCCATGACTACATACGACCTCGTCCTCCATTCGTGATTAATACAAAAAAATCCCCAAATAACCTCCATGGAGTTGATCTTCAACTCCACGGTTTGGAATAGAAAATATTCCTTACAAACATTATAAAAAAATTCAAAATTTTTCGTCAAGATTTCGCTTTTACGTGTTAAACAATGGCGGACGCCTGAAATGGGAGATTTCTGGCCGCCCTCCCCTGGCTAATCCCTAGTCAGTATGTGCCCTCTTGCAGGACAAACAAGATTAGAGATATGGCAGGGAGACAAAAAAGTTAATAAAATACAAAAATACATGGACGGCTAACCATCACCCCCATCAGATTCTAAGGAAATCTGATGAGGAGGTAGTGGTTACCCTGGTAGAATGAAAAAGATGATCACCTAAAGGCATCAGCTCGGGAGAAGTAATGGCTTGCCAACCAGGCCATGCTGCCGTGCATTAATGGGCGTTGGTTGCCCAAAGGCTAGGCCACCGCCAAAAACTGTATGATTGACGTCAGGAAGGGCACCATGTTTCAATTACCTTTGCTACAATAAACTCCTCACACAGCCGTATTGCTGAGTGTGAGAGGTATCCGGCCACACCCTTAGGACAAAAACCGATTTAAAAACTTTGGTTTAAAAAAAAAATGTACATTTCAAAAGTTCAAAAAATTGTATCCAAGCTACTAGGAATTTGAAATCGCAAAAGTACACATATTGTTTAAGTATAGAGGGCAGTTTCAAGCTTGTTAAATCAAAGTGACTGTCTTGAGTGCCGAAAGACGTACGTGCAATAAGCTGCTGTGTGATGGATCGGGGTGCTGTCATTGTATTATGATAACTTCAATTTATCTTTCCTTGAGTATGGTTCTTCACACCATAGATGACTGCCAAAATCGTGTACCACACATTTGCCAATGGGAATGAATTCGGCCATGAAGACGAGGTTAGAACGAGTTGGGGTTTATTCCGTATGAAATGAGTGGTACCCGATTGTGCACTCAAAACTCTCTGTGTCACCTTGAAGACCATTTCAAGAGCGCGACCGCAAAGACTTGGATAACATATGTTTGTTTGGGCATTCTGACAAATAGCAGCTATATACTGCACTTACGATCTTCTTGCATTCACAAGGACAAACTGATTTTTCAGATTGGTAATATGGAAACTTTGTCAAAGAAGAAATATCCATGTATTTAATCCTCAGGTGTTCAGAGTTATATATGCCACTTTATCACTGTTGATAGAGAATATCTGGTACTTCCTGTACTGTACATTAGAGAAGGTCACAGTTGAGGGTAGAATTAACCGGACATGTTATCTCAGCACTTGAGGACAATTGGATATCTGAAAAAAAGCATAACAACTTGTGTGGAATATGTATGTGAAATGGACACTTTGGACTATTGAAAAAAAAAACTTTGGAGCTACGTTCTTGAATTAATGAAATCAAACTTATTACCAAATGAGTTACCACCTAAATTATTTCTTTTGAACCCCAGTAACTCGGCTTGATTTGACAACACAAAATTTTAAGTTAGTTCTCCAGGTAGATTTTTAAGTGCAACAAGAGATTTCAAAGTAAAAGAAATAAACAGGGTCCCTAAAAATTTCTGATTTTTGCACTGGTGTAAAGCTTTCGATCCAAAATATTCCCCATCTGAAAGGATTAAGCTGAGAACATTTTTTTCTGGTACAAAAATTGTGATAATTCTAATTTCCTATATAGGAGCAAATAGGAAATTCAGCCTAAAATTCAAGTTGTAGTTATTGCTGTGCCAAACAAAAGGTAGGGAGTCTATTGAATCTATATGATCATCTACATACCACAGAAAATATGGAGACTTGAAAGTATCTTCTTGCCACCTTTAAGTTTAACAAACGAGAGAATCAACGAGGCATGTAAAACCCTTGCTTATGTCAGCAGGGGATCTAGAGCCTGGTATCAAAAAACTTGTATAAGTGTAAAAGTGCCCTCTTTGGCAAGTTACAAAAATATAGTTGACATGATACTTAATCAACTTCAAAGGCAAGTCGTGCTTTCAAATGCCGTTGATCTGTTCAAATTGTCGGTTGTAATATCAGATGTTTAGTGAACACCGGACGAGTCAGTGTGGGGAAGGCAACCTTTTGCGAAACTCCATGACTCAATGACTGATAATCTCTTCCAAGGTACGTTAGACTGTGATAGGTCATTTTCATTGATTTTTCATGTTAACCAGAAAATGCAGGTGAAAAATTTTTTTTGTTAAAATGGAACACAAAAAAGAATTTGATTTTGTAAAATGGTAAAACATTGGTTCTCTACTTTAGGCCGTGAACATACAAGTTAGGTACAAAAATTCAAAAAAAATATTCGCACCAGTTCATTACAACTTCTCCCCAAGCCTCAAAGTGAAAAATCAAATAGGTAGTAGAAATTAGGTGTCTTATTGATATGAGCGATAAAATATAGTGTGAAAGAAATTGAATATCTTTTAATAGGCTATAGTCACTTGTCTATTTTTACAATATTTCATTGCCACATTGAAAGTAAGATACATAATTTAAATAGTTAAGGGCATGATCATGTTGGTGGTAAGATATACAGAGTATTCCACTATTTGATTATATTTCTGTTCAAAAACAAATGATGTTTTACATGTATAACAAAATGTTTTTTGAGGATTTAAGGGGGTTTCTTTTTTTTTTTGTTTTTTGTTTTTTTTGCCTAAGTACTGTTGACTAAAGTATTTCAGCGAATACTCCCACAACTAAGAGTCCTAAGAAGATGAAAATGACTGGAACAATGTATAATAAAAGTAACCACTGCGAGTTGAACGTCTAAAAGTTGAAACCAAGTATGGGCAAGTCCCAGGATCAAGTGGGACTACTGAAAGTTTACTATGGGATGAAGAGATCAAGGGACACCCAACTGTGAATGGAGAGTGCTAATTGAAGTTATAACAAACTATCATTTTACTCTAGATAAACATATGAAATTTACTGCCAAATGATTACCAGCTATTGGAAGTGGCCTCTCTCAAGAGCAATGTAACTTAAATTTTCATAGCAAGTAGTTATCAGCATCAATTCATTTTGTCCTGGGTATGGCTTTCTTCCAAACCAGAGTAACAATTTGCAGCTGTTTAATTTTCACATAGAATGTGTGGAAATGTTGATGGTAGTAAATGGCTAAAGTGTGAGTTCTAATAATGAGACTATGATTAAATTAATAAACATGTTAAAGTTACATTATGGTATTAGAAGAAGGCCTACTTGAATTTTAAAATAGATATGTGTAAAAAGTTTGTCAAATTTCCCTATCCAGAGGTAGAGGAGTGTGACCATGGACCTTTTAGTCAGGTCAAATGCCTAAAAGTGCTAAAACGTGGTAGTAAATCTTTCAATGCTAAGAGTGAAATGGTTAAATTGAACGACTTCCAGATGACAGAAGGCCCTTTACCTGGAGCATAGAGTTGCACACTGTAAATCTTTGCCTCAATGTATGCCTTCGCCATCCACCATGAAAATGCACACAAGGCCGATGAGTTTCAAGCTAAACTTTCTGGACTTTGAGTATAAAAACGGCTCCAAACGTACAAATTACACCCCGATTTGGGAGATCGCTTTAATTAACGTCCCTGACTCAGGCTCCCCTACCCACTTCCAAAATTTTGTCACCAAACGATAAGAAATGTAGCCATGATATACAAAACACACACAAAATTGGGACTACATTCCTCGTGCGTCAAAGCTATAACCCTGGCGCTAGCACAAGAGGTTAAAAAGTAGGCAAGTTCGGCAAGGTTCACAAAAGAGGAAAAGGCACTTTTTGATGACTTTTTTGGATAAAAGGTCCAAAATGTAGAGAAATTAGGACAAGAAAAAGTCTACTTGTTGGTGATGACAGTGTTCAAAAAGTCCCAAACGGAACCATTTTAGAGGGGTTAGTCCACTTTTCACCGCAAAGGTCCACTTTTTTCGAAGTTCCGCACCCAAAAAAAAATTAAATCATCGTACGGCCCTGATTTCTGTGATGAATCACATTAGTTGACTCATTTATGAAAAATACCAGGTAAACCTGGACAACAATTTGCTACATAAGGTTTTTCTTGCTGAAGTAGCAGTAAAAGATCTCCCAAACCACTTATAAAGGTAGAAAAAGGGATGTATGGCAAGACATGCTAATTTGCATTTATCTTACATGGACAGATAAGCCCATATTTCGACAAAGGGATATATAGTACAAATGCATGTTAGGGAAGATTTATCCTTTTCTGTTAGTATTTGACATGTTTGCATGGCTATGCTTGCAAGGCGTTGCTAGCACTTGCAATTGATTATTAAAAGTGGAAAGTGAGGCATTATCAAGAGGGCTGACAGTTTTCCTGCCAAAAATTTAAATTTGACATTCTAGATGATTTGTCAGACTACAATCGGGTGGGGCGATCTTTATTTAGCAAATTATGATCAGAGAGTATTAAATTCAAATAAATTGGGTTATTAATAGTGCTGGGGGCAGCCCTATGTTAAGTGATGGGTATATGTCCCGGCCAGGTTAAAACGAGTGCATCAATGAGGCAGTAACCCATCCATTGGGATGTTTCGGAAGGACATAGTTGTATTAAGTTTGGAGTTTTCCAAAAAAAATTTTTTCCCCTGTGTTGTGGTTACTTCGACCTGAATGATCCCTAATGCTTTTTGGCCTTTTAAAATTTTCGGCATTCAACAAATCGACCCCCACCACTCCAAGTTTCATGTCCCATAAACAAAGATGACCCCCTTTGGACCCCTTTGACCTTGAATAAATTTCTGATGACCTGTTTGTGCCTTTAACATTTTCGGCCCCATGCAACAATAACCAAGCCCACCAAGTTTGGTCTGTTTCATGCCATACACCAATGTTTACCCAGTTGACCTTGAATGACCCCTGATGACCTTCTTGTGACCTTTACAAATTTTTGGGCATCAAAAATCGACCCCACCTTCCAAGTTGCAAGTCATACACCAATGTTTACCCATTTTGACCTTGAATGACCCCTGATGACCTGTCGTGACCTTTACCAATTTGGCACATCAACAATCGACCCTGCCCACAAAGTTTCGTCTGCTCTGGAGACACCAAAAGTTACCCCTTTTTCTTCCGTGACCTTGAATGACCCCTGATGACCTTGGTGTGTCCTTTTAAGTTTTGGCGTCAAAAATCGACCCACCCTCAATAGTTTCAAGTCCATACACCAGTTTTATCCCATTGGACCTCATTTGACCCGATGAAATTGATACACTAACCAATACAACCTCGGTGTTTGGACGGTCATGGGGCACCCACACACCAAGGTTCAGGAACGTGCGACCCTCGATCTACGAGAAACAAACGTTACCTCATGGCCCTGAATGACCCCTTAATGGGACCTTGTCCTGACCTTAAAAATTTTCGGCATCAAAAAAAACGACCCCATCTCCAAGTTTCATGTCATACACCCATGATTACCCCATTTGACCTTATTGAACTTGAATGACCCCTGAAAATGACTTTGATCACTAACCAAAACAACCTCGGACGGTCAAGGGGCACCCACCCACTAAGTGTCAGGAACGGGCAACCTTGGTCTCCGAGAAACCAAACGTTTAACCTCATTTGACTTGAATTGACCCCTAAGACCTTGTCCTGACCGTCAAAATTTTGGGCATCAAAAACCGACCAACCCTCAGGTTTCAGTTTTTGATCCACTAACCAATACAATCTCAGTATTCGGATGGTCAAGGGGCACCCAAACACCAAAATGTTTCAACTCAGTCTCTGAGAAACATAGAGGCGGGTCCATTTGACTTGTTTTGAACTCAAATGACCTCCAAATGACCTTGATCCACTAACCAATACAACTCGGTCTTCGTTCGGTTAAGGGGCACCCAAGTTTGACCCCACCCACCAAGGTTCAGGACATGGACCCTCGGTCTCCGAGAAAAAGACGCATCAGACAACGACGATATAGACGGACCACGGTATTAATATGTAATTTTGTCAGACCTTTAACACTTTTCCGGCGATCAAACAATTGACCCCACCTCCAAACTTCTGTCCATACACCAATGTTTACCTCATTGACCTCCTTTGACCGTGATGGAACTTTGATCCATAAACCAATTACAAAATCGGTGGGTGAGTGCCCCTGGACCGTCCGAAGACCAAGTGGCAGGAACGTGGACTCCGGTCCGAGACACCAACGTTTATCCTCCTTGACCTTGAATGACCCTCAAGACCTTGTTGGGACCTTTAAAAATTTCGGACATCAACCATCAAACCCCACCCTCCAAGTTTCATGTCCATACACCAATGTCTTACCCATTTGACCCTCCTTGACCTTGAATGATCCATGATGACCTTTGATCCACAGACCAATACAAATTGGTCTTCGGACGGTCAAGGGGGCTGACCCACCTTCCAAGTTTATGGAACGTGTGACCCTCGGTCTCTGAAAACCACTGTTTACCCATTGAAATTCTTTGACCTTGAATGATCCCGATCCCGAGACTTATTCCACTAACCAATCCAAGTTGATCTAGCCCGGCTTAAGTACATCTACCCACTAGTTTCGTGATTGTATGATCCTTGGCCCATCCAGAAAGAGACAGTGGGCCTATTCTCCCCTTAATTCTAGTGGTAGATAAAACTTATAAAATTAACGTGGTTGATTAAAACTTAAGGGCCGACCAGAGATTTCCTGAGTGAGGGCGATCTCAATTTCAAAAAAATCGTGTTTTTTGCCATGTACATAAGGCTGTCCATATACTAATCACTGTGCGTGAAATTGCTAAGCTTAAATCGAATTCCTTCATATAGAAAATCACAGACTTTGTTATAAAATACGGATCCGGAATTTTTGTTATACACAGTATCTTATGGGACGTAATACTAAAAATAAATGTTTGACGGCATCAAAATGAAAATCCATTCATCTCAAATGTCGGAAGGATTTTAGGTCACTATCTTCAGTTCTAGTTGACTATTTTTCATTATTACCACAAAAAAATAATATTCGAAATCTATGAGTCAGACTTAAAAGTAACCTAATGAACAAATGTGTTTTAATAATTTTTGTTTATATGGAAAACGGAAGGATTATTATTAAGACATATAATTATGATGCATTTATTGACCTGATGCCATTTCTGTTATGACATTCAACAAATCCATAAAACATAACAGTTGCCAAGTTATCGTTGGCCCCAAGTCCGGGCCCCACGTAGTGATTCCCTAAATCTGTTTATCGGGCGTCGGCTCCTACTAAATGGGCAACCCGGGGAACCCAGCTGTTTTGACGCGAGAATCGTGATTAAAACATTTCGTAAACTACACGTGCTTGTACTCGACCTTGTTGGCTTCGCTCCGTACACCACTGTGTGTTGTAAAAAAGTTTGGGGGAGCACCATGAGCCAAAAGACATTCACATTCTTGTGTTGTTTTCTAGTCGGGGACAGTCAGATCGTCGTATGGGAGTTCTGTGGTTTGGATTACATTTTCAATCAAGCAAAAAGCTGAACTGAACATTGCACGATTAAACACGAATGTACTATCTTACGGTGATAGGCCGAACTTGGTAGAAAATATTATTACCGTTTTCGACCTATTCAGCGCCCCTCCCCTTATAAACGCCCCCTCAGACCATTGCCGAATTGCAAATCGTGTCTCAATTAACCGCCCTTCCATTTCGGAGAGGTTCACTCCTCTGAACGCCCCCACTTTGTGTCCCGATTTTGTTAAAATTGTAAAGTATCTTTCGGCGTATTCTCAGGTAATATTTAAAGTGTCAAGGTGATATTTAACCACCTGCAAACATGGTAAATACGCCCACACTGTAGCCAAATGCTGGCGATCAGTATATGGAGAAATCAAGCGGCTACTCTAGCTAATTCCGATTGGCTATGGTGCGGACGTCATCCGACAGCGTGTTTGTCCATTTAATGGGAAATATCCAACATTATAGCCTCAGGTTCGGTGTTAAAAGGAAAGGAGAGACATCAAAAATTCGAGACACGGGCAATAGGTAGCTGATATGATACACTCGAGAAATAAGGAGTTTTAGATGTTTCTGGGGATCAATAAATCATTAATGGTTAATGTGCAACGGGCTCTCAAAAAATTTTGGGAGACAATGTTGGGCCATCAAAAGCCCCAAGTTGCCAAAACATTCTAAAAATGCAATCGGTCCCTGTTTTATAAGTTTTCATTGTTATTTTTACAATGTTTTTGAGTTGTAAACATTAAGAAAATTGGATCTTTGAGACCTGCGCGAGTCACATACCATCTATATCCGATGGTGAATGTACAGCAAAATAGTCAATCAGCATCCGAACACTGGCACACGTAAATTATCTTGCCAATCCACATTCGACATTTCATTATGACTGTTATATTCGTAGTACTCCATGATGAAAAATTTGTGCGACGTGAATTTCCTAAAAAACAATGCAAATTAAAGGTTCTCCTTCACCATATCTTCATGAAATCCAATTACAATAATGTTGTACATTGAGATTTCCAAATTAAAAGTTGAAGGATGTGACACGCTAATTTATGTATGTTTTTGAACGTACGACACTGACCTTCATATCGCTCAACTTATGGATTGCCATGTCGGTCCTAGCGACCCTGCAGAACAAGACAAGGTCAGGTGCGGGATGAATCTTGCACCTGACCCTCAGCATTCCATGCATATTTATGGTTATACCATTTCTTGTAGGAGCGGGAACAATATACTGATGAAAATTTTCAAACATTTTGGTTTATCGAACCCATAATAAAACCTATTAATTAACGATTGCTGGGGCAAATAATACTCATTTACAATTGTGAATACAAATAGAAACGCCTTGGGGCGCGTGATATAGGCTAGGATCATTTGATCGTCACACTAAACAAAATCGCCCAGCCTTTTCCGAACATGGGACCGGGCTGTGGAGATGGAACACGTGTTTATCGAACTTGGGGAATTTCCATTGCACATCTAATTTGGTCCTACATTTTTATGAAAGGTGGGTCCTTTGTACTAAAAAAAATCTTTCCCTGTTATTGTTTATTTTAATAGGGTGTTTTATGTTCCAATTATTTTTATCATATTTTAAGTCTGTTATAATAAAAGTTCGCCGACAATTACAGTTCGTACATTAGATATCATGAGCGGGGACATTTCCTGAAGCTCGATTCCAAAGTATTATCTAGTACACTTTTATCAATTCTAAAAACCCAAACGGATACCTATGAGTGCAAATGGTTCACTCCACCGCTGAAAGTCCGAGGTGATGTCGCATGGCAACAGCCCGAGGCCGGACACACCATTACCAATTCGGGGGGAGAACTTGCATCAAAAATTATCACAAGCTGTTTATCACATAGGCAAATAGCTACTTCGAAAATATAGCAATAGGCCTAAGAAAGAAACAAACCCCTAACAAAAACGCCAGAGCATACACAATCCGGGACGCCCTCGAACATGACTCCGTATTATTTATCACCACTTCCATCCCCTTTCCCCCAAAAAACCATTTAAAATGGTTCGTCTTAACTTGCAGTTGTCTTTTAATATTCATATTAGCAAAAACAAATAGGTGCCACATAACAAACGTAAAATGAGAATAAACACCAATAGCAACAAGTAGGCATAATCGTGGAGTACATCATAGTAAACTTGAGCTGTGTCGTCGATTTTCGTCGAGATTCTTAACTGCTTGTTTACATCACAAGCCAACTTCACATCTTTTGTGGCTCTCATCAAGGGTTTTGTGTTGACACTAAACTCTGCTCAAGGGCGGTAGGTAGAAGTCACTGAAACTGGACACTCCAAGGGCGGCTGCAAGTAGATATGCAAAATGTGCTTACTCTTGCAATCGTATTTGACCTCTTTCTTGGCCCTCTTGGTAAGCATTGAAAGCACCAGGGTAGTTTATATAGCACTATTACATAATTTTCGGACGCAGATACCCCGCTGCACCGACCTTAAACACGTGCAACAAACCCATAGGTTTTAGAAGAAGACGACAAGCGAGGATCCAAGATGCCCGAAAAAAGCAGAAAAACCTCCCCAAAACTGACTGCCGCTCACTAAAATTAAAAAAATTCATTCCTACCCCACACGGGCCCACCACACTCTAGACCATTTTGCAGAAGTCCGGCGCGAAACGGACATAATCGGCAGACTCAGGTTCGCTACCAAGAACCGACATATTAAAACGCCGCTCTCGATAGCAACAAACCCACATTATTGATGGCGTTAAAAACAGGGGGTCCATAAATGTACCAAAAAATACGGGGTCATGCGGTACACAAGCCGAACAAAAAATGGGGTCATCAGTATGAAATTAGGGGGGGGGCCACGGATGGTTAAAAACCTGAAGTTAAAAAACGAAAGTGGCCTCTTTTCCAGAGTCAAATGCATAGAGAATATAAAAATTCCAGGCGCGGATTCCAGGGAGGGGGCGCGCGCCCGCCCCTCGGTAATTCTGCAAAATTTGCAAAAAAATCAGACCATTGTGAGCTCTTTTGGACCCAGTAACGCTTTCAGCCCCCCGGTAATTTTGACATTTTTCAAATCCTGGAGCCGCAATTGATTCCGGCCATGAAATTATCAAATGTTACACAACTTGCACTAGGCCACAAAAATTTGAATTTGGGTGTTCAAATTCTTTAAAAATTTTATCTTTTTTATTTGTGTGTTTATTACTTGATAAAATGGATAGCTGAAAGAAGAAATGGGGGATCATGAGTATGTGACCATTTTAAACAGGGAATACATTGGGGTAAAAGCCTGGGTAATAGGTGGGACAGTAGCATAAAAAGGCAGTCAAACATTCTAGACGTCACCCAGTAATGTACAGATAAAGTAAGCCAAATCTAAATGCCAAAAGAGCAGCAAGAAAGAATCAAGAGTTAACGGGCCGTGGCCTGATCCGTAATAGCATGTCCCCATACTCCAAGATTTTACCGGAAATGGTCAAGATTTTGGTATCAGAGGAAAGCTACTTTTCTCTTTTACCCTTAGTATTTGTCAAAGACGCCCGCATTTTTATCAACCAACAGCGTGGAGCGCGCCGAAGGGATTGTAGAACGCGAAAGGAGTAGAGTCCGCCGTGAGCGGGATGGGATTAACCGACTGAACTTTGAGCGGCCCAGAGAGGGTGGACTCACACAATTGAATAAATAATCAAGCGTTGATAAAAGCTTATTTACCTGTGAATCTATAGGGACAAAGAATATTGTTTGGAAGTATGGGTGAATGAAAAAGTACCCTGTTGGTCACTGATATTAAGTTTTTAGCTACATGAAAACAGGTTGAAATATCAGTGCAAAACTCTACAGATGAGGTTTGGGAGTAAAGACCCATTCTATCAAGATGACAACTTTATTTACATAAATTGGATCGTCCCCTTAATTAAGTGTAATAACCAAATATAGGCCAAAATGGCACATAGGTTTATGCAAATTAGCTGTTGCTATTGCTCCTTTTTTCTACCCTTTGAATGTTGTTCGGGAGGGCTGGTACCATAAGTTACAGCAAGAAAACTTCTGTAGCAGTTTTGTCCAGGTCATACGTAGATTGAGTAGACTGATCATGTGATGTGACTTTAGTGATTTTAAACCAAGAACAGTTTCAAAGTCATTCTAAATGTATGGTGGGTTTTGACAAAATATTTAGGTATTAGAGAGCTGCTGAAGGTTGGTGAAATGGCTGTTACTGCAAATAAGAAAAATGAATTTCCTGAAAAAATTAAATACTGCTATTATGATTTGCAAACCGTTACGGGAAAACATAACATTGGACTTTTCATTGGCCTAATGTCATTATATAATACAAGGCAGGACTGATCATTCTCTTCACTTCGTCACACAATTTAACCTCTGGTGACTAGTATGTACCCGGATGAAAACTTTAAAAAAAAAAACAATTAGTTCATCGCCACTATTTAGCAAATATCACTTTTATCACCTTGTCACATTGTACCACATGTTTTTGTATTGCTGTGAATTACAATTAAATTGAATATTGGCTATCTATATTTCCGTGGATTTGACAAGTACATTTTTTCCATTAGTGAAAAATAGTTAATGTTACTTTGTACATTTATTCTTTTGTATGTTTGTTTGATTTTTTGGTTTATTTCTTTTAGCTTTAGCAGCTGGGGATTGATTAGCAGTTTGTAATTGTTCTAAAAACTTTGAATACTTGGGGCGGCATTTTGAAACGTGGAGAGGGATTCCGTGGTTTTGCCCCGAATAAAATGAGTGCTGCCAGCCTCTGTTTGGGGGGTTTAAAGGTTAAGGATATGTTTCCTAGTGCTCCCCCTGTTTTGTAACCATGATTATCCCGACTAACAGAAAAACCATCTGTAGACTGTGGACGAGACAAGCAGGCATTTGACAAAACCTACCAAAGATTTTCCTCTGTGTCATTAGGGTTTCAAACATAGTTATCCTTAAGACGGAAGACGGCGTCCTGGCTGTAACTTTAAGAAGGGCCCTTCCACAACCCGATTTTGTAGACGATCCACCCTAACGTGCAAGTATGTGACTACACTTCCCAAACAACATCACACTAACTTATTCCGAAGAAGTAACCAGAGCTTTATACAGAATATTCAGGTAATCAGCTGCTAACCACTCCCCCCAATACGGTAAAACAACCCAATGTACTTTGACACTAAGGCCAACTTGATTAGTGTGTGTTCCCACTTCAAAATTCTTTATATTTGCAGGGAAATACGGGAGTGTTTAGTATAAAAAAGCAACGAAAATGCGTCTGAGCTTTGAATTAAGGCTTCTTATTGGGCCAAGTTGGGCCATTTGTCTATTGATAGAGAAATATTTACTGGAAGCTACTTGAGAGGGAATATACGTTGCTTGTGGACAGCAAATGCTAAACTATTTAAGCACTCATAAGTGATACAATTACAAATGCATATATTGCGTTACAATAGCCTCACCAAAACTGACCCCAAACATGACAATGGGGGCGGGAGTCTAATCTAATTGTACTGAACGGCAGGTTCCTACATCTGAGAGGTGCTTTTTTTTAGAACCCAGTGGAGATTGCACACTCATCTATTCACCCAGGGAGGTGTTAGGAAAAGGTTGTATAGTTCCTCATTCAAAAAGATGTGTGTTACCGCTATTCAAGTGTGAATTTTTCTAATGCGACTTAACTCCACTTAACACAGTAGGTAAACATTGGACGGGAGCTGATAAACTATTACCGGTTTGACCGATTTTTAGGGAAAGCGGTCACTTACTAACAGCCATGACTATTCGGCTCACATATGTCGGGCGGGCATTTCAAATAAATGCGACTTACAGTTTCACGGCAAATATCAATATGAAGTATGATTGCTAGACAGTCAAACAATCAGGAATAGGTTGTGAGTTTAAGTGGTAATGGACCGGAAAGTGCAAAAAGAAAGATAATAACTATTACAACAATATTGATTATTTTACTGATTTGCAAACATTCTTCTAAAAAAGATGTTAGGGGAACAATTCTCCACGGCAACAAATAGGTACGTCGATTCTGAAGAACTTTATCAGATTCTTTATTTTTTCCTTCATGTTTCAGAAATATGCAATTCTACATGCTATTAGAAGCGTACAGAAATATTTTATTTCAACAAAATTCTTTTGAAAACACTGCTTGTCATGGTGAATATTCTCAGTTTAAAGCAGTGTAAATCATCAAATTGGACGCGGTCGCACCATCCTTCAAAGGCAACTCTTCAAGTACTGGGATAAAAGGCTGTTGGAATGGGAATCAAAGGGCTTATCTCAAGTATTTAGGCCGAACCCGATATATGCTCATGTTCCGTACATCTTCGCTGATCACCACTGTATTGATTATAATCAACTGTGTTAGGAAAACGGCCACTGTTGTTGTCATTGTGTTCCTGCAATAATGTATGCAAAACCAACGATTTTCTTTGGCAAAACTGGCTTTTAGATTCAACGAAATGAAGCAAAAAAAGGCTCAGTGCACCATTGGATTACACTTATTCTGATCAGAGACAACACTACTTTCTTGCATGGAAATCTGGAAAAAAGGCTTAAAAGTCTGAAAATGCACTAGTTATATTAAGAGAAAAGTGATGAAATTTCATGATTGCCATGGTGCCTGGTATGTTTCTCAAACTAAGCGGCATTTGGACAGTGAAGTTGAGGGGGCAAATTTAATCCGCGGTCATCAATTTCACATCGATTTGCAAATTACTAGCTTTGGGACTATAGAGAATATTGGGTTGTCGGTCTGACATCGGTCAAGTTTGGTGATTCGTAACATTAAAAATTTTCCGGTCCATAATATGTTCAAAATTGGTTATTTGGTGATTTCAGCTTTGTGTTTGGGTTGATTGTTGGTTGTATTTCCTCGGTGGAGAATAAATGTGAAAGAAACATGCTCAAAGCTTGCCCATTTTTCCCCTAGACTTACTGTGTACATAAGTGAGTAGTGCGTGTGTAACCTATAGAGAATCTACCAGTGATCATACGCGGTATCAGTTTTCGGAAGTTTTTGACCTTTCAAACCTCCGTCTTTTAATTGAATCGAGATATAAGTAAGGTTGCAGAAAAAATGTGATTTTATCATTTTAGCGGTACATGCATGTGCATTGGGACCTATATTCTTAAGGAGGTGAGCTCAGGTAGGTAAGATTTTGACGGCATTTGGTATGGGCCACCACCATCCGACGAATTCGGCAAGCCTCAACGGAATATATTGTGTGGACCTGTGGTGGCAGAATACGACATATATCCCGATCGATTGCATAGCAATGGCCCAGTGTATTTTAGAGTTATTTATTTTAATGATAAGTGGAGCTAGAGTGGGAGTAGGCCTACCATTAAGACTAGCAAAAGATATCTGTTACGACCAAAATACGAATGACAAAACTAGTAAAAAGATGCTTGTTTTTGCTTGTCAGACCGTGGTGGGGGTGGGGGTGGGCACTCACATTGTGGAGGCCTATGCACATGTAAAGTGCTGTTAGGACTCGGTCCGTTTTAGCATCATCGTCACCCAAAAATGTCCATTTTTTGGACAATTTTTCCACGCACCCAAAGACCGCTATTTGGGGAAAATTTTCACACAAAGACACCTCCTTTTTTAGAAAATGGGCTAAAATCTCATCAAGGACCCCATTGTTTTGAAAATTTAGCAAATTTGTGCCCTACTAAACCCCTATTATGGGCAATTGAGCTGTCTCTAAACCCAAATGAACCCCTATTTTTGCATGTTTACAGTCACGGAATGCCCTTGGGTTTGAATAGTGCCATCCATTTCATTGAGCCCCCCCCCCCCGGGGTTAATTGCTGAATCGCTGCTAGCTGGGCACATCTGGTTACCAATGCCTGGCTGCAAAGCCATGTTTTTTCAAAAAGTACATGACCCCGGTGTATATAGATCAAGATTAAGCTTTGTGCGCGTATATTCAGATTTCTTGTAAATGAGGTCTCCCTTCATCAGGATTATATCCTATAAAGTTTATGTAGTTAAATGACCAAAAGGACCGTTCGGCTGTTTTCATGAAAAGTTTATCCATATTTTATTTACATTAATGCATATTTATACTGAGTACCAAAAAAAAATCTGTTTTTGATTCCCTTCGAATTTGAAAAGATAATCAGTGGATAAAGTAGTCTGTGATACAACACAACAGGAATTGGCGGGTCTTAAGCAAATAGCCAACCTGTCATCAAAATTGTATTTTAAGGTTATTTTCTTGAGCTGAAAGTGATGCAAAGAGGGGTTCAAAAATGTCTAGAATCATGACATGTTTAACTAATTTCAGAGCCCTTGTGTATATATAGGTTAACACCACTACACCTGGCTGCCGTATACGATAAGGATCAAAAATCTTGGGTGGACTACTTTTGCATGGCATCTGGAAAAAAGTGCTTTTTAAATGTTCTGAAAATGCACTAGTTATATTAAGAAAGGTTGAAATTTCATGCTTGACATGGTATAGGACTGGTATGTTTTATCAAACGAAGCGGCAAGTGGACAGTGAATTTGAGAGAGGAATTACTCCGCGCGTTCATCAATTTCACATCGATTTGCAAATTACTAGCTTTGGGACTATTAGAGAATCTTGGGTTGCCGGTATGACATCGGCAAGTTTGGGATCGTAACTAAAATTTTTCCGGTATCATATGTTCAAAATTGGGTAATTGGTGAAGGCAGCTTGTCTTTGGGGTTGAGTTGTTTATTTCCTCTGTGAGAGTTTAAATGTGAAAGAAACAATGATCAAAGTTGCCATTTTTTCCATAGATTACGTGTATAAGTGTAGGTGTTAGTGGTGGGACCTATAGAGACTAGCCAGTGGTGATCATACGTGCGGTCTGCATTTTTTCTAAGTTTTGACCTTTCAACCTCAGTCTTTTAATGAATCCGATATTAAGAAGTGTTTGCACTGAAAAAATGTGTTTTATCATTTTAGCGGTACATGCATGTGCATTGGGACATATATTCTTAAGGTAGTGGCTCAGGTGGTAGTAGATTTTTTACGGCCTTGGAATGTGACACACAACATTCGACGAATTCGGCGCCTCAACGGAAAAATTGAGGGAAGTGGTGGCAGAATACGACATATATCCCGAGCAGATGCCCTGCAATGGCCCAGTGTATTTTGCGTATTTTACTGAGAAGTGGAGCTAGAGTGGAGTAGGCCTACCCTTAAGAATAGCAAAAGCTATTGTTACGCACCCACAAAGAAATGGTTTGTTTCGAATGATAAAAACAGTAAAGATAGCTTGTGTGTGCTTGTCCAGACCGTGGGTTTGGGGTGGGGGGCACTTCACATTGTGGAGGATATGAACATGTAATGCTGTTAGGAACTCCGTGTTTTAAGCATATCGTAACCCAAAAAGTAATTTTTTGGGACAATTTTTTCCACTGTCACCCAAGACCGCTATTTTGGGGAAAATTTCACACAAAGTCACCTCCTTTTTAGAAAATTTGGCTCTAACCAATCTCATCAATGGACCCAGGGTTTGAACATTAGCACAGTGTGACTAAATAACCCCCTATTTATGGGCAAATTGCCTGTCTCTCACCAAAGATCCAATATTTTTGCATGTTTACAGTCCCGAATGCCCTTGGGTTTTTGCAGGGGCCTCCTTCCTGGGAGCCCCCCCCCCCCCCGGGTTTAATTGCTGACTCGTTACTAGCTGGGGCCACATCCTGGTTTACACTGCCTGGCTGCAAAAGCCAGTTTCTTCCAAAAAAAGTACATTGACCCGGTATCTAGATCAAATTAAGCTTTGCAGATAGATTATATCAGATTTCTTTGTCCAATGGGGCTCCTTCATCAGGATATACTATAAAGTTATGTAGTTAATGACACAAAAAGGAGTTCGGACGTTTTCATGAAAAGTGTTATTCCATATTTTAAATTGTACATTTTAATGCACATTTCTACTGAGTACCAAAAAAAATCTGTTTGATTACCCTTCGACTTTGCACAGATATCAGTGGATAACAGTAAACGTCTGTTATACAACACAACAGAATTTGATTTTGGTGGGGAGGGTCTTAAGCAATGCCACCTGTCATCATAAATGGAGGTTTTAAAGGTATTTGTGGATGAAATGTGAATGCAAAAAAGAGGTCCCAAAGTTCTAATTCATACATGTTTAACTATTTCAGAGCCCATTGTGTAATAATAGGTTATACACCCTAACCTGGCTGCCGTAGGATCAAAAATCTTGGGTGGACTACTTTCTTGCTGGCATCTGGAAAAGTGCTTTAAAATGTCTGTAAAATGGCCTAGTTATATTAAGAAAGTGATGAAAATTCAATGATTGACATGGTAGAACTGGTATGTTTTCTCAAACTACGCGGCATTTGGAAACAGTAATTTGAGGAAAATTTCCTCCGCGTTCATCAATTGTCACATCGATTGCAAATTATAGTCATTTGGGGCGATTACAGAAAATCTTGGGTTGCCGTCTGACATCGGGCAAGTTTGGTGATTCGTAACTAAAATTTTTTCCGGTCATCATATGTTCAAAAATTTGTTATTTGTGATTTCAGCTTGTACTTTGGGGTGATGTTTGTTGTAGTTTCCCCCTCTATGAGAGTTTTAAATGTTGAAGAAACATGCTCAAATGTGCCATTTTTTCCATGACATACGTGTATAAGTGGAGTTAGTGGTGTGTAACCTATAGAAGAACTAACCAGTGTATCATACGTCGGTCCTCATTGTTTCGGAAGTTTTTGTGACCTTCAACCTCATTCTTTAATTGAATCGATATATAAGTAAGTGTTCACTAAAAATGTGATGTTTTATCATGTAGCGGTACATGCATGTGCACTGGGACCTATATTCCTAGGTAGTGAGCTCAGGTAGTAAATTATTTTTTAACGGCATTTGTATGTGCCAAACCGACCATCCGACGAATTCGGCACAGCCTCAACGGAATATTGTGGTGGGACTGTTTGTGCAGAAATCACATATATCCGATCAGAATGCATTACAATGGCCCATGTATGTTTAGATTATTTTACTGATAAGTGGAGCTCGAGTGGAGTAGGCCTACCCTTAAGGCTAGCAAAAGCTATCTGTTACGACCAAAAATACGAATGATAAAACTCTAAAAGATAGCTTGTTTTGGCTTGTCCAGACCGTGGGTGGGGGTGGGGGCACTCACATTGTGAGGCTATGCACAATGTATGCCTGTTAGGACCCGTCCGTTTTAAACAATCAAAAAATCGTCACCCAAATGTGTCAGTTTGAGGAAAACAAATTTTTTGAAATTTACTGTCACCCAAAGACGCTATTTTGGGGAAAATTTTCACACAAGACCCCATCCTTTTTTAGAAAATTTGGCTAAAATCTCATCAGACCCCAGTTTTTGAACATTAGCAAATTGTATGCCCTAAAAAAACCCCTATTTATGGGCATTTGGCTGTCCTCTCACCCAAAGACCCCATATGTGGCTGTTTA
>JAMKCH010007558.1:0-30240 GCA_023653785.1 Ophioderma brevispina | reverse complement strand
CAGCTTTGTTATGTATGCTAATATCATAAGGATAATATTTTGACTTCATTAGCCCAACTTGCGTACTGTCAATCCTGTCTTAAACAATTGTTTTTAATTTAAATCATTATATTTTTTTTATTTTTTTTATTTTTTTTATTTTTTTTATTTTTTGTATTTGATAATAAATTGAACTGAACTTGAACTTGACTTGGTAGGACAAAAGTTAACCCACCCAATAGCACCCAACATCCAACAACTTATAATTTTTCCGGATTGTTTGTTTCGAATTGACCTTATGTGTTTGTCATACCATGCACCAAACTAATAATTATTCCGTGGCATATTCAAAATGTCAGCGCCCAGCACGTACTACTGGTTTTGAATGGGCTTCACCCCCTTGGAGGTAAAGCTTCAGGTCATCTTTAGAAATTATCCATCTCGCATGTTTTGTTGCCGACCACCAAGAAACATAGATACCAACAATAGAAAGCAAATGGCTGCCTCCGCTTCTTCCACATACTGTGGGTGCCGCGCTTTGCTAATACACTAATCGGTGTGATACAAATTGATGTTATTGTTCGAGGTGGCAGGTGTAAGAATAGTGCACCTGGATCATTGTGCTCATATACGCTTTTTTTTTTCCCATAATGCCATGCGCGCTTAAGGTGAAAAGATTTATTCATTGAGCACGGAACACACTTTAACCGGACACTCACCAATATTATAAAGGCTCTAGGTTTGCGCGCCGGCCAAACCGCTACTCCCCATTGCCATACACACGCAAAAGAATCCTCAAACCGACCACCAACTAGGCACTCGTGCTAATACGACGTACACCACCTGCACCAATGCATAAGCATGTCGTGTGACTATTGCCAACCAATTACTACTGCACGGGGGTCGTGCATGTACAATCAGGGAAATCAGATGCGTCCGTGACAACAAGGTGTCGATAGTCAATGTGAATTGAATGTAACACACGAACGATCCGAACTAGCAAAACGGCATAATGGACGATGTAATGGATGGGAATGTTTTGAAGAAGTGTGGTTGTTTGCTTGTGGCAATATCCGCAATGTCATTAGCATCAAGCTCGATGTCAGAACTAACCATTGACATTTTCGCTAACATGGACTTTGACTATTGCAACACAAATTGTACTAAGTGTCTTTTAAATTATTATAGCCTCCATTGGAATGAAGAGTAATTGGATAATTTGACCAGTTGCAAGCTTTTGTGCTTTGGTATAGCGCTATAACAGTGACCCCACAAGTTAATTATTTGCAGTGGCGCGCTTTTTTTTCGATATGGTCTAATGATGGTTTAAAGAAGTTCGTTTGTGTTGAGTGTCATTAAATTCTAACACTCAAGACGACTGACGTGTCATTTCAATCGTTGTGTGGCCATGGGTAGGACAAAATTTACCACCCAATAGCACCCACTCCAACAACTGATATTTTGCGGATTGTTTGTATCGGATTGACATTAGGTGTGTATACAAGCACCCAAACTCATAATTATTCCGGCAATATTCAAAATGTCAGCGCCCAGCACGGACGACGGGTTTGAATGGGCTTCACCCCCTTGGGTGTTCCCATGAACCTACATACGACCTCTTCTCGTTCGTTAGTAATACAAAACAATTCGAAAATAAACCCATCCAGTTGAGTTGATTCTTCACACCAACGTTTTTAGAATAAGAAATTTCTCTTGACACATCTACAAAATTCCAGAATTTTTCCGTCAGATCGCTTTAGTGTTAAACCAATGGGGACGTCTGAAATTGGGATTTCTTGGCCGCCCTCCCCTGGTAAAAACATGCTTTGGTGGAGGTTTTGGGGCGAAGCCCCAGACGGCTGAGAGAAAACCAACTATTAAAATATCTTTAAATTAAGGCCATCTGGCAGCTTCTATTTTTCACACTTGTGTTTGTCATGCATTCTTCAGTACCTATTACCACTGGAAAATATACATGCAAATGGAAATGCAAACGCCTTCTTATGCCATTTTAAGAAAAAAAAACTGAAGGACCGATCATATACCAAAGGACTGAAAATGATCACCCTTTCGCGCACATCCCCGTTTCGTGGGGGCTGTAGTGCACCGAATCTCATTGAGTGTGCAAAATGGATAACATTGTGAATTTTTGGTACATGTACTTTAATACATGATAATAAAAAAAATGATGGAAGCACTTGACATTAAAAGTTGCCTCCATTTTGGTAAAACGTGGTTCAAGTTATTGATTCAGCTCATAGATAATAAGGATTATTTTTGACTAATCTTAAGTTTTTTGTTATTAACCAAAAACTATTGGATTTATTTAGTCTGTGACCTATTTGTTGATAACGTGAAAACTAAGCATAAAACAGTTCAAGGCAAACTATTCTTCCTATTTCAATCTTTAAAGCTCTGGACACACTCCCACGCCACCTAGTTCCGGAATGCCACTTTTAACTTTTGACTCATATGTACAACAACACAAAATTGACTTTGTCACTATCTTTACAGTGTTTTACCCCTAATTCCGAAACTATAAGCCACAGAAGTGCAAACTATACCTTTTTGAAGCCTCGTACCAGACAATCAATGGTGTACGTTTTCAACACAATCGGAACATTTAAATTTGACCACTGTATACCTTGAAACCCAAGCTGGGGTCCATTTTTATGAATTATCAAAGCCTAAAGTACTTGTGTCGCAAAATTCACAGTTTTATATATCTGAAGCGGAGCGCACATTCTTTCATTACAGTCCCCGTAGTCCCCCCCCCCCCTTTCCCTAAAAATTCGGTTCCCCGGGCTATTCCACGACCTATACGCAATAAAACCCAACGCCACACACTGTAGCTGTGACTTCACGCATTAATGTAATTTTAATTGTTTTTAAAAGCTCAAGTTTTTTATTTTTTTTACAGTGCACGCACAAATTGTAGCTTTTACTGCTTGTGCGTGAGAGGCCAAAGTATCATTTCCAACGACCTTAATATTTTTTATAAAATACACACCAACTACCCGCATACGCATCAAATTTAATTCTGTATTGTTTGCGAAATCACATGTCTATGTGCTCTAGCTGATAGTTTAATAGATGATGGAGTCTATCTGATAGTTAGGTCTTCATAGTTTATTATGAGAATGTTTGAAATGATAAGCGCTATACTGCTATTTTGATAGAAGACTGATAGATGATCGAGTCTATCTTGCTATATCTCTATTTTGATAGATGATAGACCTATCGATCGTTTGATACCATAGTTTGAAGATAAAGTGTTTGAATTGGAGAAATGATATAGCCGCTATCTAGTATTTTGATAGATGATAGAGTCTATCTGGATAGTTTTAATAGTCATGGTTTAAGATAATGTTTGAGATGATATAGCTAATATATCTGCTATTTTGATAGTGAAACAGTCTATCTGCTATATCTGCTTTTCGATAGATGATAGGCTCTATCTGATAGTTTGATAGCACAAGTGGAAGAGAATATTTTGAAATGAGAACAGTATAGCTGGGTATATCTGCTATTGATAGATTATAGAGTTGTCTGATAGTTTGATAGTCATGGTTTTTGAAGAGAATGTTTGCGACGATATAGCTGCTATCTCTGTTGTTTTGATTATATGAAACATCCGATTCTGCTATATCTGCTTATGTTTCGATAGATGATAGATCCTATCTGAGGTTTGATAGAGCCATATATAGCTGAAGAGAATTTTGTGAAATGTAGAAATGTATAGCTGTCGATATCTGCTATTTGATAGATAATAGATTCTATCGGCTAGCTCTGATAGTTTGAAAGATGATAGATTATCTGATAGTTTGATAGTCATAGTTGAATAGAACAGGAGAGATGTTTGATTGATATGGCTTCTTATATTCTGCTCTTTTGATAGATGAGAGAGTCTGTCTGATAGTTTGATATCATGGTTGAAGATAATGTGTTGAATGATATAGCTAATCTATCTGCTATTTTGAAGATGAAACATCTATCTCCTATATCTGGCTATTTTGATAGATGAGTAAGTATCTATCTGGTAGTTGTAGCCATGGTTGAAGAGCATATTTGAAATGAGAACCGGTATAGCTGATAATTCTGTGTTTTTTGATAGATTATAGAGTCTTTCTGATAGTTTGATAGTCAGGGTTGAAGAGATTTTGAAATGAGAAATGATATAGCTGCGATAACTACTATTTTTGATGATATAGCGTCTATCGGCTATATCGGATATTCATAGTTTGAAGTAGAAGGTTTTGATATGATAAATGGCTGCTATATCTGCTATTTTTGTATAGATGATCTAGTCTATCTGCTAATATCTGAGAGTTGGATAGAAGATAGAGTCTATTTGATATAGTCCTGGTTGAAGGAATTTTGTGATGATATAGCTGCGATATCTGATAAGTTGCTTAGTGATAAGTCTAGCTATAGTTTGATGGTAGACAAATATTAACTGACAATAATGGTGATGGTTTAAATAATCATCACGAATGAAAGGATGTATCTGTTCCTTCCACGAGAGCCGGTACGGCGAGTTAGAATTGGACATACATTTTTCACTGAGTGATGATATTTTTACCGTCACACGAATACAAAAGCACACCTGTGAAAAATAAACCTTAAAAAAACAGGCATTTGACTGGCAGCGGGGACTCACTACAATTCAATCATAAAATAACTGGAGCCGGGTAAAAACACGAAACTCATTGCAGGGAACGTAAGATACCGGCGTAAAAATCTAATCTTCAACCGTGTATTGTTGGTTTTTGACTTGTTTAAAACAATATTAAGAATTAAAACGTTTATTGCAATGCTCTGACCAAATTTCAACGTTTTGTACTATGGCATCTTACAAACGTTTGTATTTACGTTACCACTTGGTTGTAAAAGTTTGTATTTCAGGCCAAGAAACACTTTTGAAAAAAAAGCCATAACAAAGGGTAAAACGTTAAGAAATAAAGATTTAAACCAGTTTATAACACTTTGTTTTATAGGTAATGTCACACATTCTAAGTCAAATATTACTTAAATTCATCAATGAATAAACTTACACATGTACCTTACTAGATTCGAACAGGGTCTTAAGATTACAAGAGATCCTAAACCTTATCCACTACACTAATGTCTTTACTGAGAGCAATGCTTAAATTACATATATATAATATATAATATATATATTATATATATATATAGATATCTAAATTATAATCTCGTATGATATATATATATATCTATCTATATTCATATCAGATATATCATATATATAATAGGCGAGAGACCCGACTCATGCAGAGTGCTTCATGCTTGAAAGCAGAGCGAGATAAAATGATGAACATACGGGAACGGTAGTTCGTTACTCGGGTTTCACGCTTGGTGCGGAGTCATCATAACAGTTTGTCTGATGACCCGCACAACGTGAAACTCCGAGTCACAACTACCGTTCCAGTAGGTTCATCAATTTATATATATATATATCATATATATTTGTGTGTGTGTGGACTCCTTTTTTTTTCAATTAAACTAAATATAATACAAAAGGAGGAAAAGAGTTTTTAAAACATTTTAAAAAACTGGATAGACTTCAAGATTCAATTTTTTCAAAGATTCAATTTATTTCTTCCAGCATAACATCTCGTTCTGACAGAAATGAATAATACAGTATATTAAATCATAAAATACATAAGTACTTGCACTGTGGGCTAAAATCGAACAGGTGAGGGATATGATATGCTAGGACCAGTAATGGACAACCCTATAGGGCTTATAAATATTGCTGGCCCTGTAAACCATACTAGTAAAAAATACTCAATATTACAATAATGACACAAGTAGGGGATGATATAAAATATTACATAGATAAATATACATAACAAAGAAACAAACAAAAACAAACGATATATCAAATGCCAAACAAACATTTAAAGGGAATATAGGATACGAGAAATGGACAAGGACAGACTTTTCAACATGTCTTGCTGAGGTATGTAATGCTATCGCATAATGAGGAAGCAGAGGTAGAAGAGGTAGAGGTGAAGAAAAAAGTAAGGAGTAGAGATAGAAATGAAATGAAGAATAAAGTGAGGGAGAAAAAAGGACTTGGGGGAAATTATTAAGAATTGTACTGGTTGATGAAATGTTTCTTCAGTTGAACTTTAAAAGTATTTTTGTTTGTAATTGTTGTGATGGATTCTGGAAGATAATTCCAAAGTTTTGCGCCGTGATACTGAATAAAGTGCTTTTCAGAGGAAGATTTTGGGAGGGGAAGATGAAGTTTGTCGGCTTGTCTGGTGTTATAGCTGTGGATTTGTCTGTTAGTGGTAAAAAATTGCTGAAGTTCGGAGGTAAACGATTGTTGTGATAGTTAAACATGAAGAGCGCTGTTTGAAGTTGGTTAAGGTGCTCTAATTTAATTGTTTTCAGTGAGGGAAATAATGGCAAAGTGTGAGTTCTAGGGGGTGAGTTTGTGATAGTGCGAATGGCCCATTTCTGTGTGATGTTTAGTTTGGTGAGTCGTGAATGATAGTTGGAGGCCCAGATGATATTACAGTAGCTAATGTATGGGAGAACTAGTGTGTTGTAGAGTGATTTTAAGGTGTAGTTTGGAAGGTGGTGTTTAACTCTGTAGATTGTACCAATTGCGTGAGACGCTTTGGTAGTGACAGAGTTGATGTGTTCATTCCATGTTAGTTTATCGTCGATTGTGATGCCAAGAAATTTGTTTGAGTGTACCTGTGAGATTGTCTGGTTATCTATTGTTAATGTTTGATAGTGATTGGTGTTGTGTGTAGAGAAAAGCATGTAGTTAGTTTTTGAAACATTGAGAGAAAGTGATTTTTGCGAGTTCATGATTCATGCTGTTAAAAGCGCATTAATGTTAGGGTTTGAGAGAAAAATGTTTGTGTCATCTGCAAATAAGATTAGTTTTAGTGTGTTAGAGATGTTGGTGATGTCATTCATGTAAATGATGAAAAGTAGGGGTCCAAGGATTGAGCCATGCAGGACGCCAACTGTGATAGGTTTGATGGATGATGCGGTGGATTGTACGTAAACTGATTGTGAGCGGTTAGTTAGGTAACTCCTGAACCACTCCAAGGCTACTCCACGGACACCGTAATGATAAAGCTTGTGAAGAAGAATGTTGTGGTCAATGGTGTCGAAAGCCTTGGAGAGATCCAGGAATACTCTCATGGTGTGGAGTTTATTTTTTAGTGCAAGGTTGAGGTTGGTTGTTAGTTCAAGGAGTGCCATGTAAGTTGAGCGTTTGGGCCTAAAACCGTATTGTTCATCGACAAGAATGTTGTGTTTATTGAGGAATGTAGACAGGCGTATGTACATGATTTTTTCAAGTAGTTTTGAAAAAGATGGAAGAACAGAAATAGGCCTGTAATTTGCAATGTTGTGTGCATCTTTGTTTTTGTAAATAGGAATGACTTTGGCTGATTTGAGGTGGTCTGGGAAAGTTCCGGTGAGAAGTGATTGGTTAAATATGTGCATCAGAGGCGATATGATGTTATCATATGATTTGTTAGCAATCTCAGGATCTATCTTATCGGTACCTGCACTTTTACCAGGTTTTAGTAGGTGGCGAAGTTTGTGCATTTCATCTACAGTGACTGGATTCAGGAAAATTGAGGTGAATGTATTTTTGGAAGGTGTTTATTATATGGGTTATTGGAAGGTGGAATTTTGCTAGCCAAGTTTTTGCCCAGGTTAGTGAAGTGATCTTTGAATGCGTTAGCAATGTCAAGCGGGTCAGTTATCTGCTTATTATTATGAGTGAAATGGTCAGGGATTTGTTTGGTGGATACCTTCCTGCCTAGAATGTTGTTGAGGATTGTCCAGGTTTTGGTAAGATCTTTTTAAGTTTCTGAATTTGTTCTGTGTTCTTGTTTGTTTGTGTTTTTTCTTGGCAATACGAATAGTGTGAGTTAATTTGTTTTGTATTGTTTGTATTGTTGTTTGGTTGCTGGTGTGTTTTCTTCAGGTATGTTTTGTAGAGGCTGTGATTGTGTTTGATTGACTTGGAAATTGCTGTTGTCATCCAGGGCTGCTTATGGTTACGATTTTTATGGTCTTCTTTTGAAAGGGAAATGATTCGTTGTAATGTTTGGTATAAGTTGTGATGAAGTTGCTGTACGCTATATTAGGGTCATTTTCTGTGAGTGTATGTTCCCACGATTCAGTGTTGAGTCTACGGTTAAATGTGCGAATGTTGTGATCTCTGTAGTCACGTTTAATGATTGTTGTTTTTTTAGCATGCTTATTGCTTAAGAGATGTAATGAGGAATATTGGGAAGTGATCTGTAGTGTCTGTGACAAGTATCCCTGGTGTGGAGTCTGTGTCATGGAGTTGGTGATAATGTTATCAATGAGCGTGGCTGTGTTATGCGAAATTCTTGTAGGTCTGTTAATTTTGGGGATATAAGAGTTTGCAAGTGATGTGTTAATAAAGTCATTAATGTGTGGATGAGTGGAATAATTGAGAAGATTGATATTAAAGTCACCGACAATATAGACATCACGGTTAGTTTTTTTTTAGTTCAGTGAGAAGCTGCTCGAAGCTGTTGTAAAAATTTTGGATTGTGTGTTCATGCAGTCTGTAAGTAACCCGACAGTTATGTATTTAGGTCTATTGTTGGTGTTAATGGTGAGATCGATGAAAAGTGAGTCAAATTCTGGTCCTGGTGTTGTGTCGATGATTTTGTATGAGAGGTGATTTTTTATGTAAAGACAAACTCCCCTTCCTCTGCCAGTGAGAGGTCCTGGAATGTAGGTGTAGCCATTAAAGTGAGGTGGTGACTTGGTGTCAGTAAGCCATGTTTCTGAAAATGCTAAGACAGTGAAAGAATGGTTGAGGTGATCAAGGTAGTTAGTGATTTCTTCATATGATTTTGTGATACTACGACAGTTGCAATGGAATATGGAAAATGAGTCATTGCTTGATGGTTTTATTAGTGTGTTGAAGCTGTCGTCAGTGTGATCGGGAGTCAGAACCAGAATTGTTTGTGGGTGTGATGAAGGATGGGTGGTCACATGTTTGAGATGATGTGGGGTCTGTAAGTAACGGGTTGATGCAAAGGGAATTAAGTTTGATGATGTTCAATTTAGTGTTGGTGAAAAATTCAATTAGTGATGCGCGAAAGTCTTCGTCGTGAAGCTGGTGGTTAAATAGCAGTTCGTATATTGCAGGGCACGGCATACTGGAAAGGATAAATCAAAGGAAAAAGGTAGCGAAAGGGGTTAAAAGAGAGAGAATAAGAGAAAGAGAGGGAGAGTGAGAGAGAGGGAGAGAGAGAGAGGAGAGAGTGAGTGAGAGGGGGATTTGAGAGATGGGGTGGATGAAGTAGGTTGAAAAAAGAAGAAAGTTAGAAGGGAGCAAATGAGAAACCGGGTAGAAGAAATGAGACAATACCTATGGACAAGATGTGTTGACAAGTCAGACAAGACGAAAGCAGTAAGAAACAAACACCGAGTAAAAACAAACAAGGGGCTAAGAAAATACAAATTGCTAATGATATTTTATACAAAAACTTAAGTACAGCAGTTGTACACAAAATTGGGTTACTTAAATACTTATTACAAAAAAACACGGAGTTAATTAAGATATAAAATGATTACTGTGAAGTGGTGAGCGGAGCTATATGGTTGCTCAACAAAATCACAAGGATGGAGTAGTTGAAGTTATGAGCGGATAACAGTTTCACCGTAAGTCGTCATTCAGTATTAAATAGGTTTAGAATTAAATACTGAATGATAGCTTAAGGTGATAATAAAAATATTCAAAGGAGCAATGAATCAAAAAATACACCAATTAGAACATGCGCGAATATAGATATGAATACATAAAAAGGAAACGCCTATAAGTATCAAAAAAATAATTGAACAATAGCAAATAATATGAAACAGTATTACTCAGTATATAGGTATGATGACGATTTAACTCACACACAACATGAAGAATTACTAATGGCCAGGAGTAATTAATGATAATAACGGGAGTAAATTAAATAAACCATGCAGAAGCAGACAGTGATGTTATATGGAATTACTAATTAGGTGAGCACAAAATTAAAGAACGATCGGGAAATAAAAGCATGCTTAATAAGCCTATAGGCAACGAGGCAAGTCAGCTGAAGAAGAGCATCATGGTCTGCTAGAAGCAAAATACTAATTGCGTATGAAATCATAATAACAGATGAGAGTAACAGGAGTAGAGAATGAATACAAGGCAAATAAACCAAACATTTATATATGATACTACAAGGAAGGGGGAATTTCAAATGAATTTGTGGTACAAGTATGCAAAAGAATTTAAAATCTGAACGTAAATAATAAGTAAATATTATATAGAAGCTCGGAGAAACTGGCGAGCACAGAACTAAATAAAGACGAAAAATACACAGTCTCGAACCCGGAACCTCTCGCTTTCTGGGCGTGAGAAATACCAATAGGCCACAGAGGACTGTGCTAATATGGATACCAGTGAACGAGCACTAATGTATTTCAGTCTTTATTTCAGAGTTTCAAGCTGCCGTAATTATATTTTTATATTATAAATTGGGAGGGCCTTATATGCATGATTCTAGCAGAATCTCAATTCAATGCACACGAGGATCAAGTAAATTAAAGGTGCAACGAGAGATTTCACATATCAGGTGTCCCTAAAAAATTGAAAGTACTGATTTTTGCCCTGATGTAAAGCTTTCCATCAAAAATATCCCCATCCGAAAGGATTAAGCTGAGAAATGTTTCTTTGGCACAAATATTGTTAAATTTCTAATTTCGTATAGGAGCAAATACGAAATTCAGCCTATGTTTTATATTGAAATATAAGCAAATCAAATCCACCCTTTTTCTCTGTTTTAAGACATGTCTGTAGCAAAATACAAGGTAAGAAATCTATTGTGTGTCTAATCTATATGAAATTACTATTTTGACACAATATTTGGGTGCTTCAAAATCTCTCGTTGCACCTTTAAATAAGGGACACCTCAGTCATTTGGATTTCAAATTCAATGGAGTTTACTGTTTTGAAAAGTTAATAAACAATTTTCATAAATGTATATTAAAGACCTGAAATTGGGGGGCGCTTTATGGTAAAGTTTTTTGGAACACTCTGTACTTAGAATAAGAGAAGGTTTAAACAGAGAACACAACTTAATCTCTCACAATGTTGAGGAGTCTAGTAGCATGTTGATGAGAGGAAATCTTTTGATGTTGAGAAGGTACAAGATATAATGAGCTATCTAGAACTTAAGCCCACATAGGCAGCCAGTGAGACTAGGCAAAAAGAATACTTCTCCTGGAGGTAGACCAACTTAGGGAAAAGTGGGTGCCAGAGAGAGAGCATAGTGAAAGCTAAGAATCTTCGTACAAGTGAAACTAAGCTTACAAGAGGTATGCATAACCCTTACCTAACCTTTTAAGTAGAGAGAGAGAAGCAGAAAACTCAGAAGAAATTGCTGAGAGGAAGGAACAAGGTGGAAGTGAAAAGGAAATGAATCCCGTTTCGAGGAAGGAGTGGCATTTTGCCCGCCAATACAGCCAGGGAAGATAGCCCCAATTGTGACTATACTGCAAAGTGTAAAAACAATCAGACAATACACCCTTGGCATCTTTAACAGGTACTAGACCGCGAAACACTGCTAATCCTGCGTGTAACAAACCGTATCGTAGTCCCAGTAAGAAGTGTGATGTGCGGAAAGACACCAAAAAGGACTTCATGGAAAGACAACCGTAGGCTTGGGGGGGGAGATGCAGAAAGATACTGCAGATATGACAGGCGTAATACACCGCAGAGCCCGACTCAGTTATTTCCTGAGGAGGGCGCCCTCAATTTCCAAAAAATCGTGTTTTTTTTGCATGTAATAATGCTTGTCCATATACTATCACTGTGTTAATTATAAGCTTAAATCGAATTCCTTCATATATAAAATCAACAACTTTTTGTTTTTAAAATTCCGATCCGGAATTTTTGTTATACACAGTATCGCTATGGAACGTAATACTACACTAAATTGTTACTACTTACTGCATCAAAACGAACATCCGATTCAATCTCAAAATTTTCGGAATTGTGCATTTTTTTTTTTTTTTTAATTTTTTAGGTTTTTTCTTTTTTTAATTTTTAATTTGATACAAAAAATATATTGCGAAATCTCTGAGTCAGACTTTAAGAAGGCGATAGATATCAGCAAGTACGAGGTTAATTCATCACAGAGTTCTCAGGCAAACCACACGTTCGTGTTACTATTCCAACCTACAGAGTATTGTTACCAAGCAACAGTACTGCAGGCCATAATTGATGAGCTCAAACCAGAGATCATTGGAATCACAGAGATTGGTGCAATAAGTATCGATCAATATTCTGAAGTTGCAGTTGTTGGCTGCAATATGTTAGAGTTACAATAATCCATAACGGCCGACAGGAACCGGTGTGGAGTTATCCTTAGGCCTACATTAATCTCAAGCATGCCATGCAAGCTGAATGATAGAGGCGGAAGCACAGTTTGGTGCTTGATTAAGTTAAAATTGTCTGACATGTAACTCCCCTGTTACTGGTGGGGGACTTCAATTATTCAGATATTACGGAAACAAAAGTTGTCAATGCCAGTATGATTCGGAGCCAAGAAGGAATTCCATGAGATTGCACATTTAGCGCCACCCGTCAGCGTAATAGCCCCGTTCAGTTCGGACTTATTGTTGTCCTTGCGCGTCGTTTTTGTTTGTTTCCTTCATTCATATTTCCCATTAATTTCCTTCGATTACTACATGCGATTCTAATTCTACTATACCAGAAGTTGTTCTCGTTTCCGTTCGAAAACATTTCGAAGGAAACGTCTGTCGCGGGATTGCGTCTGTAAGAATGTTATTTAATTCGTGGTGAGAATTTGGAGGAGCTTTGCCTATGACGCCACGTAAGTTTTTCCGCGGCAATGATGTAGCCGCTGTTTCTTTGAGTTCGTGCGTTGTTGACGACCCTAAAGCAAGTGAATGATTAATGAGAAACTTGATGCTATGTATGCCTACTGGTAGATTTACCGGAAAAGTTTGATATTGTTTTCTCATAGTAATTATGGAGCCATGCCAACAGTTTGATAACACTACGTTTTCCTGTTGCCCCTAGTCTGCTGCTGGGTATGTATAGACTAGCAATTATAATTGAACATATTTTTCATGGCCAGGGCTCTTTATATATGAATAAACTAGCATGTCAGATTTCTGAGTATATACAGTATGATTACTGTCCACCCGTGGGGTAGGAACACGATGTGAATAGAGGTTTTATAAGGTTGTACTTTTCGCGGGCCGAAATTCAAACCAGCCGTGTGAGTCAAACGACGACTGTTAATAGATTCTCATACTGTTGATGCTACCACTGCTTGTGGTAGTTTTGCAACCTAACTCTAGGTAATTACGTTTAATAATCTTTCAAATGTGATTTGAAATTCCAGAGGTTCTAAAAACAAGTAATACGCGGATCAGCTATTATACTACTGATGTTGATAACGATGTAATTATAAGGAGGCTTGTCAATCATTTACTGGCGCGACTAAGGAAGCTCTGTCCATTGGTCAGATGTGACAATTACTGTTACCTTACAGCGGTTTAGAGTTAATGAATAAGTCTGGAAAAAAATATAAATATGCTACAGAAAGTTTTTGATCAGATTTACATACCATTCAGACTACTAAAGGCTGGTGTCACTATAATCAATATGATTTATCGGCATAGCTCTCCCTCTCAAAATAACCATTGATTCAGTGCTGGAATAAAGCCATTCAGAGTATGGCTTTACTTGCTCGCTTATTCATACGCTTGCATAGAAGCACGTAGTCGTTTTCTGCTAAAATTTTTGTTCTGAACATGCTAATCTCCTTGTTTCTTTTGTTTGGTGATAAACATTTAAATTGATAAACCACTGGTGATGAAAGGCTGTATCCTTGTTGCAAAACTTGGATGACAGAAATCAATTAAGCCATAGAGAGGTGCCATAAAATGTTTTTAGAAATACAAATTAGCACCGGCTAATGACATGGAAGAATATGCCTATATAGTTACTGCATGTTCAATAGCCTTATCACTACCGATTGAGCGCGAATTTTAAACGCACAAGCCTGTGGTGCTCAGCGCTACTGCTGGTAGTGTTTGGTTCGTTGCCCGGCGTTGACGTCTATTGTCAACTATTCTATACGGAATAACGATTATAACCTCCATTCACATGCCGAAATAACATTGGTAGGAAAAACCATACGTTGCGGGGGTATCTCAGGAAGCGGCGTCTAAAGAAAAAGGGGGGTTAGTAGGATTGTGGGTGCACTGCCTCCTCCTCCTCCTCCCCCTTTTTGTTGTTTATTTTTCTAACAATATCTTTTCCCTGTTTGAGATCCCTTTTATCAATAACTATTTTCTTTCCCAATTATACTTGAACCTTCAAAAACTACTGAATGTATGACTCATAACCCCATTTTATCATGTTTTTGCAGACAATATACAGAGTGCTTCCAATGCAGCCTCAGAGTGAGATATAATCTATTTCAAGGTGATCCAGATCTTCTGCTATTCTTGCCATTTAAATCCAACTCCATAATTCTGCTTTGCATTATTCAGGCATTTGACACATTTTATAACCATGGTTTCAAAATTACTTGAATTTTGAGATTATCTAACATGTTTGCTTGTACAATGAGATTGAGGCAAGGTGAAGCTCCAGATCAGATTATTCAGAATAAAGAATTTGTTTTTCAATTCAGCTTAACTAAATTTCTTCAAATGAGAATGAGCAAATAATAGTTATAGGAGAAGTGGATCAGGCTCTTCATGAACTTTGAAAGTTCATTTGAAACATTTTCCTAGAGGAAAGAATAGAGTTAATCGATTGAATTTAAGGAGGTTTTTCTCAAATCTGGGATACCCTCATTTTTACGGATGGAAGCAATTTTAGAGCAGGAGATATATATTTTTCATCTCTGCCTGCTGTCTCATGAACTCTATGTAATACAATGCTTATTCATGGTTCCAGTTTCACTGAATTTCTGACAATCCCTAGATTCAATGGGAAACTAATTTCTATCAGTTTACTTGCTTACCGTTGGCCTGGTTTGTGTCCAAGATTCCTGATCAAATAATAGCTAAAGGAATAATCACATATATACATTCTTGAATAACCTTGAAAGTTTCCGTCAACAGCATGCTAATACAAGTGAATTTTAAGGAGTACAATCATTCATTTCCTGTGTGGAATATCATCCGTTTAAGATGATACTTTCAATCAAGAGATATATTGGCCTCCGCAGGCTGTTTTCATGACCTCCCCCCCAATTGATATTAATGATTCTTATTTTCTTGTGGTCTTTAGTTCACTCCAAGGTTCTGAGTTTTCCTAAGAATAAAGATTCTAATGGTATTCTAGATTTGTAACAGCTTGGCTTCCTTACCGAAGGGCTTGACCATTGTACGCCAAAAAAAAATAAATAAATATAAACAATAATTAAGCCTGTTTTTCTTCCCTTTAGAAAACACATGGCCACATTATACTTATCAATGATATTGATGATGTTCACAATGGGTTACTGAAAACGATATAAGCTATATTAAGTTGCTTGAGTACTTGGTTTTTCACTGAAAAATCGCACTTGCACCAGAAAAGCATTCCAATAGCTTGGTTTTCTTATTTATTTTACGGGGGGTTGATGCAGGTAACACTGCCTTCCGAAAAAGTTGAGAGCATTGTGCTGGAGTTCAAAATATCTGAAGAAAACTAATAACATGGAAAATCCAATTATTCTCAGCTAGTGATTTTTATTATTTTTTTCGGAACTTTTCCGCTGGCTGCTGTTGAACTTGGCCTCTTCATTATAGTTTTTTGGAGGCTGAACAAACAGCAACCAAATCTTGTCCTATAGAGCAGATGTTAAAATGTACGGTTTGTAATAAGTATAAGACCGACTTTATAGATTGTGTCCTTTTTAGAAGAATTCTATAAGCGCTGTTGCCTAGTATTATTACGCTGCCATAGAAATCGTTACCATCATTTGACATGAATTCTGATAACTGTCTTGTATGAATTGATCCTTGACACTCCAAAGAGAATTAGAAATGTCAGGGTACCATTGCACATAATGCTCCTCATTGTTTTGGGAGTAATTTTTAGTCAATCTAGTGGGTGCAAATCGATGACAGTTGACTACCATATAGATTTAATAATTGCTTTTTGCTACATCTATTGTTCGTGCATCTTATTAAGATTAACCTTCCATTGAATCCAACGGTTAATGGATACATTCCAACGACTGTTGTGCCTGTTGAGTCATATGGGAAGCAGAACTTCAGATTTGAATATCGTTCGCCAAGTCTGTTGGCACTTGGGGATGGTATTTTTGCTTCTGGCATAACACTGTTCATTGTGTTCCCCCGTTCAGCCTATAAGGCCTTTGTCTACATTACGCCAGAATCGAGCAAACAATTTGTCGCTCTTGTCATCTGGAAATGAGTAATACACAAATACTACTCGAGAAGTGTAGAGATGTTTATGTTCTAAATAATCTGCGACTGCATATTTAAGTAAAGATTTTTCATACAGATTTGTATCATTCTGGCTTAAGTTTCCAGTACTATCGATACTGGCAGGGATGCCCTTTCACAGATCGTTTGTTATAGGAAATTCCTGCACTTTGGTGTCCATCCATGGCTGCTAATCACTTCATGTAAGGTCTGTTTAATATCAGACCACCTATCCTCTTTTTGCTCAAGATTCAAGATAATCTTTTTTCCATAACCAAACCACGAACAAGTTGTGATAGCGACTGTGATAATTGGGATATTGAGCATGATTACGAACTTCCTAAAATACAGACTCTAAATGCTCCCCTGTTCGCAACTTCTACCTTAAAGATCTAAAGCCTAGAAGCTTTATACCCTTTTTTTGCCTTCTTGTGGCGGATATAGCGCGAACATTGCAGGCATCTTTAATATATTAGTAACATGTTTTGTAGCAGAATGCTTGATTTTCGCATGGTCTAATCGGCGAGAGCGCAGCTCTGTCTGCCGAGTGTATTCTTTGACAGTGTCATGCAGCAGGTGCTTGTGTTCCACAGGGCTGAATTCACCATTTGTGTGTGATGTCTCTCCGAAGCATGGCAAGTGCAATATCTTAAAGCAACTTGTAGAAACTCCGATAGAGTGGGACGGAGGCAGCCAGTGATTGTTCTCATGGTCTCGTTGGGATTGTGGAAGAGCCCATTTTTTGCACCATCCTTGGAGGTACTCAGCAGCGCCTGGTAGACAGACCAGGGCAGTGGTAAACGTATAGAGTGTATGTGTTAGCACTCCGTGAAGATCCAGCAAGGCGGCACAGGAGATTATTCTTTGATGATACCTTTGCACATATGACTCGAGAATGCTGCGTAACATAAGTAAGCTGCCGATCAGCTTCACTCCCAGATAGTTTGTGTAGGTAGGATTGTATGGCATAGGCGCTCCATTGATCCTTGAGGTTGATTTGAAGCGGCGATGATCTGCTTTGGTGTATTGTAGATGGAACAGGCGTGCGGTGGTCTTGCTTCACTCATCTTGAAGTCCTCCAGGGTTCTTGAATAATTGCTGCAAGAGGCCTACATGAGAGAAATACGTGTACTTTCTACTTCAGTCCAGCTTCTGTGCGAGTGAAGAAGAGCAAGCTCGCGGCGAGCCATATTGTCTAGATGTTGTTTTGAGTTTTAGTTGCTGCTATACAAGTTGAACGGGCATGGTAGCCAATCTGATCCTTTTGGGACACTCCGTTCCTCAGACGAGGCAGTCGACTGCTCTGCCCACCAGTCTTAAGAACAGGGCTACGGTTTTAACAAAGCCTATGAATTGTACAAGGGACGAACCGGGATGGTCCCCAGAAGTTTGAGTGCAAGCTGGTACCCCAACACGGGTTCACATGCGGCAGTAATTGGGTCCACAAGATGACGCCTGCCTTACGACGCTTTTCAAAGCACTCCTCAATATCATTTGTTAGTTTTTACAATCTGATGGAACAGTACTACCGGGCAGGCCGAAATCCCCTGCTTGTTTTCCGGTCAGGCAGATGGATTCGACGACTGGCTCCCACCGGGCCAGGATCAGCCTACTCAAGGCATTTTGTAAGGAACACACACATTGTGATATTGAGTGGTAAGTTCCTTGGGATGGTCAACCGTTTTTTATGTTTGGGGAGTGCATATGAGCGTAACCCTCCTCCAAATCTTGGGTAAGGACGAGTTGGTGAAGCAACCATGTGTTGAAAACTCCTGGATCCATTTCCAAGACATCGTGGGCTGCAGTACATCAGGAACTCTCGTCCTTATAAGGCCCCTGTTTGCGGTCTCCCACACTACACCACCGCCATCAGACATGCATAGTATGACTGATATAGAATGCACCTTAAAAGATGTTATCAAAGCGGGGGCAATCTTGGAATTGATCGAATCTATCCATTCTGAAAGAATTGCCCACCAGAGAAATAGGCAATTGAGCAAGGGGTTATCTGTGAGGATTGGAAACTAACCAATGTCTGCATTTCAGAAATGATTCCAGAAACCAGGCAAGCAATTGCATACCGGTTAGTCTTTACCAGCGTCCCCATGCAGGTAATGGAATCCCTTATGCGGATGAAATCCTCAGTCGTTTAGAGCATATGACTTGTTCTGTAATGATCAGCACAAGTTCACATCCGAAAGAATTGTGCATGATAACCTTCTTGTCACCCTGGAGGCTTGTCGAAGATATGGGAGGTTTGACGTGATCTAACTTAGATTATTCAAAACTTTGAACCACGTTTTCCTCATAAAGTTGATCTCTAAAGCTATTGGAATAGAATGATCGAAGAGCGGTCAAATGGATCCAAGCAGTTTTAGCAACAGGAAGCATCAAGTTAATTGGAGTTAGAAGTGAACTGCATCCTGGGCTGATGTCCTAGTGGAGTGCCGCAAGATTCAGTGTTGGGACCGATTTTCCTAATATAGTCACATCAACAACCAAGCTTTTTGCTGGCGACACCAGGCTTTACCATCGGGTGGACAAGGACACCACAGAAGGTTAGTGACAAGATCAGCAGGATTTGAAAACCATCCAGGAAACAATGAAGAAACTGTTTGAGGAGTGTATCTTACGAGTGACTGTAAGGGCCCCCCTGCAGTGCACCGAGGCACAGGCACAGAGCCTCAAAATTATCAAAAGAACCTTTAACCACATTGACCAAGAAAGTTTTGCAATCTTATACAGTGGCGTAAACGGTGCAGCTGTCCCTTGTGAGGAATCTTGTCCCCCTCTAGTTGCCCCCCCCCCCTAGTAATTTTCTGCAACACACCAATGTACAGTGAAAACAACCATAGGCCTATTCTTTACTCAAACATTTTAATATATGCTTGCCCCTGAAAGTATATGTGCCCCTTTGCACCCCCCACCCTCACGGGAAAGATGGTTACGCCACTGTTTTCTATATACAAAAGCCTATATCAGACCTCACTCAGAATACTGTGTGCAGACTTGGAACCCTTCTTAAAGAAGGGTACGAGATGTTTGAAAAAAGTGCAGAGAAGGGCAACTAAGAAAGATCTGCCTTATGAAGGTAGATTAAGACAGCTCAACCTGCATCCACTTGAAGTGAGGAGAATTACAGGATATCTCATCGAGACTTGTTCAGATCTCGAAAGGCTTCGACGACATCGATCCAAGTGTCATGTATTCCCTGTCACACACAGGTACCAGAGGTATAATCTAGCGTAATCGTGAAGTGCACCTTTAAGAAAGGAATGCAAAAGGGGCTCAAGCTTCGGAAGTATTTCTTCTCACAAAGGTTTCAACTTAAGGCCAAATCATTCAGTTCAAGAATGTCTGTGACAACTATGTGATGAAAATGGGTATGGCGTGTTAAAAGGTACAAGTCTGAACTAATCCCATCAAACCTAATAAGTATAAGGTAAAGATTTCGGGAAAATTCCCGTTTGATAAATTTACGTAGTCTTGAGCGGTCTCGATGGCAAATGCATTCACACAATCTTTATTTCTTATGTTAGTTTTTTCAGACTCTTACACGTATTAATTGGTAGGTGTTTGTTTGAGAATGCGAGAAGCTCTGTTTGTTAAATGGGTTGTTTTCATGGAGTTTTTCTAACAATATTCTATCGGAATGATTTTATCAAAACTGAACATTTAAACTGAAAAAAAAAATTCCAAAATACTCTATTAAGGAGTCCGGAAACACGTTTTTTGTTTTATTTTACTGGCCAATTTTTATTATTTTAATTTATGAAACAAATTAAAAACAATCCACAATAGAGTCAGAGTCAGGTTTCTTTTAGGACCTACTACTGGTATCCCTGGTTAAACCAGTACTACCGGTCCCAAGGCCGAGTGTCGGCGGCTAAAACCGTAACCCCCATTGATTTTATAAAGGAAATTGGATGAGGAGGGTAGATGGTACCTGGTAGAATGAAAGAGAAGATCTACCTACAAGGTTGTCGGCTCTGGAGAGCCTAATGGCGGCCATCCAGAACACATGCTGGCTTGTTGGTGGGCATAGTGCCCCAAAGGTAGCCCACCGCCGAAAACTGTGGATTGGCGGCAGGAAGGGCAATCGGTCAATTATCTTGGGCTCCACTAAAATCCTCACACAGCCGTACTGCTGAGTGTAAGGTGATTCTGGCCACCCCCATTTAGCGGGGAACAAAACCAGATTTAAAAACTTTTAACTAATATAACCAAAGAAATGATTCTCAGCTTAATCATTTACATGTTCATATTTTTGGGCCAGACTCCATCATGTTGCCCGCCACTCCTCCCGCACAGCGAGTCTGTTTTACATTCGCAGCATATGGCCGGTGTAGAAGTAATTATATCCGGCGTACTCATAGTCCGGTTACAACGGTAATGAATAGGGCAATCGATACAGTTTACTCTTCACGCAACATTAGTTTCGAGCTTATTCCGTATGGAGCCCGGACTGCAGTGGTTCCCGCTGGACTATACAATACTTACACCTGACCGCAGGTAATACAGAGCGACAATAATGGCCATATTTTGGTCCTATATACAAACCAATCTCTTCTCTATGCGGCTAATTTTTTGCTTAACTGTATGACAAAACTTACCCCCATTTTTCCTCTGATGTAAAATGTTCAGTTTTAATTCAGTGGTAACCAAATGGGATTTGTCAAGGAGCAGAAAGTTATAGCAAGATAGTGAGTCACTCAATTGGTCATTTTGTAATCAGTTAGGCCTGCACATAGTCCATATGCGCATTATGGCTGCAAAATGAAACCCATGCATGAGAAGGCAGTGCCAGGTATTTTTTAGGACAGCCAAAAATAATATGGTATTCTACAAAAATCGGTGCCATTCTAACTCCAGATATATTACAAATTATGTTGATTCTATCTGCCTAATAAGAAATCTTTTTATCGCGGTCACCGGCTGAAGATACTGGATTCATCGATCTAGATTACTGAATTATGTACTTTTTGTGTAAATTTTCTCTGATGTGAACAACGTTATCACTATAAGTTTATGATAGCATCATTTCGTCATCAATTAAAGGTACCATGGCCCGATCGCTAATAGCCTCGTCCCCAGAAGCCCAGATTTTACCGGAAGGTTCCTTTTTTTTGGTATCAGAAGAAAGCTACTATTTTTCTCAGATACCTGTGAAATTTAGAGCTAATGGATGTTGGGTTTGGAAGTTATGAGCGAAAATGTGACCATTTTGGTCGACCAATATTAATTTCACCAGTACTTTTATGGGGCTTATTAAAAATCACGTTTTTAGCTCTCGCATCAAAACGGATTGAAATCTCGGCGCGAAACTTTACTGATGGGGTTTTGGAGTGAAGGCCAATCTATCAAGATGAAAACTTTGGCCAAAGGAATTTACGTGATTTCTGTTATACTCACTAACGCATAGATGTGATTTTTCAAATTTAGTGGAAGATATGGTTCCCTATAAAAGGAGGCACAGTCCCAGTGCCGCGGAGCCGAAAAATTACCTTTTGCCAGTTCCAGCATCGTTGCTGAATTGGATTTTCTCCATATAGATATTCTCTTCTATATGGATGCTCTCACTCTTCACTTCACTATTCACTTCATTTTAATCGTAGGTCATCTTTCTTACTCTTACATTTTCCTTTCGCAACTCAGCTGGCTAGGATAGGAGAGCCAAGCTAGTTGGCTTTGGTAGTATATTTGATTTCATCTGGTTTTTGTCTGGGATTGTTGGTTCCATCCCATGTGTAGGTTAAAGGCAACCTGAATCCATAGGTAGATCGTAGCACCCATTAGCGTTATCACTTGGGGACAGGACACAGATCCCCAGAGTGACGTGTGACGGCGCAACCCCACATGGAGAGTAGGAGATGGGGGGTTGTCCACAGTCGAGTCGGGGGGGGGGGGTGTTGTCCCCAAGAACCGGACAATGTCCATCAGGCCAAGTTCAGGACAGCATCCTGCATCTTCTATTTTCGGGAAAATGCCAGTGTGGGTGCCAGCTGGTGTTGTGACTATACTCTTTCGCTCTTTTCTATCTTATCTCTACCTCCCCATAGTGATAGTGTAGGTTCATAATAACTTTTGGTCGCATTAACATCTTGTGTGGGATACCATCACTCCACTAGGCGTAGCGAACCAATGGAGTATTTAGCTATTAGAAAGAATGGAAGTTACAATTCAAAGCACCAAGGTTAAAGCCCCTGCCTAACGATCCCCCGACATATCGTCAGAAATATCTGAAGCATGACGCTTCTGCCCTAAACCTCCCGAGGAGGGCAGCGGCTGATTTGAGATCAAATGGAGGAACACATCAAAGTTTTGTTAAGTGTAAACGTATCGTCCAAGTTAGCACTTTCAATACAAGAACATTGAATCATCCTCACAGTATTGGGGAGCTTGTCACTTCTGCATCCAAGTTTAACATTGACGTCATAGCCATACAAGAACATCGTTTCATCCATGATTCCAACTATGATGTTAAGAGAGTTTCAGATGGCTTCACACTTATCACTTCCTCAGCTACTAGAAATAAATTGGAGCATCAGTAGGGGGAGTTGGCTTTTTGATGAATACCCATGCTCGAAGTGTTTGTCATCTGTAACCACGATAAGCCCAAGAATTATAATGGCAAGTTTTCTCGGGAGCCCAGCAACTACAATCATTTGTGTCTACAGTCCTACTAATTGCTCTGATGAAGATGAGGTTCTCTCTTTTTATAAGGACTTGTCTGACACCATGAATAGCATTCCACAACACAACATTGTTCTAGTCTGTGGAGATTAAATGCCAAACTGGGAACAGACGACACCAGTTTCTCCTTCCACGACCTTACCAACAGGAATGGGACACATCTCCTCAACTTTGCAAAAGAATTCAATCTTAGTGAGTAAACACCTCGTTTAGAACCCACAACGAAAACAGTGGACTTTCCAGTACCCTGATTCAACCAAAGCACAAATTGACTTCATCCTAGTTAGAAGGAAGTGGCGAAACTCCATCCGCAACACTGAAGCATATAGCTCCTTCTCAACACTTGGATCTGACCACCGTATAGTAACAACCAGGATAAATCTCAGTCTTAGTGCTCCAAAGAACCAGGCAAACAAATCCTTGCTCACTGAACTTCAAAGCACTAAGCAAAGACAACCAACTTCAAGAAAGGTTTGCTGTTGAGGTGTTCACCGTTTCAGCCTTCTGCAGGAGAGCTCCCATAATCCAATCTGCCCAAAAGAAGTATGATAACCTTTCAACGGCTGGTCTGTGCTGCCAGATAAGTGTTTTACCCCCAAAGACCAAATAAGAACCCTTCGTCCTCATCTCATTGGGGGGGGGGGTCCAGTACTCAAAGAAGCGTACCTTTCAGAAGAAGAAAATCTGCTAAACGAGAAGATCTTGCAGGTCCACAGGCATCCCACTCTAACAAACATGTCGAAGCCTGGCGAGTCATCAACGAAATTACTGGAAGGAAAGAAAGAAAACCAGCAATGCTATCGGGTTACCCCAGATGGAGAGAATATCGCTGGCTTAACATTTCCAGAATCTTCTTGGGAAACAACCAACTGTCCCAGACACTGACTTTGACATCAAACCTGTAGTTGAAAGACCCTCCAATTGTAGTTAATTCACCTTAGATGAAGTTGAGTCCGCTCTACATCAAGCCAAACCAGGTGGGGCCACTGGACTTGACAACATTCCTCTAGAGCTTTGGAAGTCCAATCAGTTTCAAGCCCAGCTACTCGAAGTCTGCAATAGAGCACTGATTCTTCATGAGATACCTAAACAGTGGTCACTGAGTGCCATCATTCCCATCCCTAAAAAAGGAGACCTCTCACAGCCGAACAACTATAGAGGGATTAGCCTCTCCTGCATCGGGGCAAAGGTCTACAATCGAATGTTGTTGAACAGAATACGTCCACACGTAGACCCTCTTCTCCGTTGGAATCAAAATGGATTTAGAGAAAAAAACGTTCCACCATCTCCCAGATTATTGCCTTGAGAAGAGTAATTGAAGGAATGAAAAATAAAAATCTCCCACTGGCAGCCGTGTTCATTGACGTCTCCAACGCCTTTGACTCCGTACACAGAGATCGAATGTTTAACATCCCTCGAGCCTATGGTATCCAGATCCCATATTTTGGCTATTAAAGTGATTATGACAATTCTACAGCCATTGTCTTATCACCAGATGGAGAGACTGAACCATTAACTATTTCAGCGGGTGTTCTCCAAGGTGACACCTTGGCCCCATTCATTTTCATCACAGTTCTTGATTATTTTATGCGCCATGCACTTGCAGATATCAGCAATGATGAAACTGGGATTCTGTTGAAGCCCAGAAGGAGCAGACGACATCCAGAAATCGACTTCACGATCTCGATTTCGCCGATGACATTGCTCTCTTAGCGTCATCTATTAACAAAGCAGAACTCCTGTTACAGAGTGTTGAGGCAGCATCAAATGCGTTGGTCTACACTTGAATGAGGGAAAAACTAAAAACCCTTCTGGTAAATATTCCATCGTCAGCCTATGTTAAGACCATCAAAGGAGTTGAACTCGAAAATGTACCTGAATTCAAATACCTGGTTCAATATTCCAGAATTCTTTTCATGATTCAAACGTAGGAAATCACAAGCATGGGTCGCCTGCAATAAACTCCACAAGATCTGGAAATCCTCGCTGGAACGAAGGACTAAAATCAGATTCTTTAAAGCTGCGTGGAAAGCAGTCTGTTGTATGCTCAGAACATTGGGAAATCAACAAGGAAATGGAAGATCGCATAAACGGGTGCTACACTCAACTTTTATGAAGAGTGCTCGACATCAGTTGGAAGATCATATTCCAAACACCAAAGTATACGGTGATATCCCTCCAATATCCTCACAATCAGGCAACGCCGTTTATGTTTTGTGGTCACTGCATCCGCCACCACCGACCAACCCATCTCCCACTTGATGTTCTGGGCTCCTCCGGGTGGAAAATCAAGCAGAGGCAGAAGTCCCCTTCAGTACACTGACACCATCAGAAGGCGGATCTCAATCTAGATCTTCAAGAGATCCAGTATATCATGCATGACAGGGATATCTGGTTCGAACATGTAGCCAGTGCTTCTTCCATTCCGTCCACGGACGACCGATGATGATGATGATGTTCTATGACATGATATTTGTACTTTTTCCCATAACGTCAATGTCAGGCAACTGACTGGATACAGTGCATGATAGGAGACTTTCAGGCTGCCTGTTTCTGGCTGTCTTCAATCTGTGTTTTGATATCTACGGCGCGCTAGTCCAACACCTTGGGAGCAGAAAAAAAAACCCATCACACCTGAGAATCTGAACTCATCACACCTGAGAATCTGAACTCCATTCTACAATAGCCGTTCGCACAGCTGAAGGTACAACCTATCGAAATCCAGTCTTACCAATGCCTAAGACAGAGCCAAACAAACATTCTGGAGTTTCAGTTTCAGTTTCAGTTTATTTTCAGTTTTCAGTTTATTTATTCAGCATAACATATCGAACGTGACAAAAGTGAATAATACAGTATATTATATAATAATACCATAATGATCAATGTACCGTATAAGATGAAAAAATGGTGAAGGATTGATATGCTAGGGACCGTAAGGGACAACCCGATAGGGCTTATGGTTATTGCTGGCCCCTATAATACATACAAGTCAAATATTTCCAATATGAACCAAAAATGATACAAAAGGGAGTGATATATTAAATTTACATAGGAAATCTACATAACAAAGCACCGGACAAACAAGGACAAACAATTATCTAAGCTAAACAAAACCACTTGACGGGAATACGGGATACGGGTATGGACAAGAAGGGAACAGGACTTTTCAACATGTCTGGCGAGGTATGAAATAATATTTCATAATGAGGAAGCAGCGATAGAAGGGGTAGAGGTGAAGAAAAGGTAAGGAGATTAGATAGAAATGGATGAAGAAAAGGTGAGCGAGAGAGATAAGGATTGGGGAGGAATTTAAAAAGAATTGTTACTGGTTGATGAAATGTTTTTGGAGAAGGCCAATTACTGGTATTCCTGATGATGAGGAACAAAACAAATAGTGTTCCCTACATAAATCACTGAGACAGCTAAGAGACCAGATATCACCACCTTTTCTACGAAAACCAAAGACAGCGATCATCATAGATCTAACTGTCATATGGAGGAGAACCTATCCAATGCATATGCAAGAAGAAGAAGTGCAAATACCGTACCAAGATCTAGTGAGAGAGAGATAGGGTCTAATACTTACTTCCAGAATTAGGAAGCAGAGTTTCTGCAGTACATCAATCAACAAATGCCTGGCATCATTGGGCATTCCTAAAGGAAAGAGGAGGGCTATAACCGTTTACAGCAGCCAAAATTGCACTCAGAGCGAGCTATGTCATCTGGCTCAGCAGAAGCTCAAAGGCATTCAGACAGACTGGAGTTACAAGCAACGCCAGCAATATGCTCTGAGGGAAGTGGAATGGATGAGCGCTTACAAAATCAGGCATAAAAACCAAGGTCCGGTCCAAAGTCCGGTCCGAGGGGGGTCAAAGATTGATATGCATTTAAAGTTCTTCACAGAGGGAAATATTAGGAGTGTGCGATCTTGTACAAACGGATGAAAAGTAGCTCTGAAGGTGACAAGCGCTGGTGTTCTACCAATGTACTATTCCTCCAGCACAAAACTGTTCAATTGCTGTAATAAACAATTAGAATCTATTCATTCAAGTTGTAACTTGAAACGATTACCTATTGAATGAAAATACCAAATTCAGATTGTATTCTTTTGTGTAGTGGGGCTGGATAACGTTGTTCAAACCATGGGTTCTTTGAGAAAGTTCACGATCCCCAAACCGCTTTAAACACGCAAACACGAGTGTTCCTTGTTGTGTACTCCTGATTTGATTATATTAGTGGATTACAAAATAAATACACACATATATATGTATTTAGACGTATAATCATTCCAAAAACAGTGACAGTGTTTATGAGACATCTTATATGTAATTTTATATTTAACTTCTTTTGCTTTAAAGTTTTTCCCAATTTTACATGACATTTACTAATATTTTATAGCCTACTATGTTAGGACGAGAAAACAGTTCTACATGTACATTGTCAGATACGTTGTCAGTCAATTTCATATATTTGGCGATGGGCATTATAATACATTCTCCATATTTTGGAGAGGGGTAATGTTATTTGCTTGTTTCCCATTACATAATGTAAAGGGAACACAACAGACACGTTATCAGATAAACCTCTGTTCACCACCGTGTATCAGCTACATAAAAAAAAAAAAATCCAGTCACGTTTGATGTTGCACTATTTTATTTTTACAATCATAGCTGCTTCTAAATGTAAGTACGTTTAAGGAATCGCTTGAATTTAGATTAAACACAAGTCACAATTTGCATATTTTGTGAACAAATATTTTTATCACAGGTTAAGTCATTATCCATATCCATATCCAGATCCAGGGCTTTGCTCACTCACGATGGAGGAACCCCTCCCTAGAATGTTTCCACACATCTCTATCTTTGGCCGTCTTGTCAAGTGGACCAAGGTGTTGTCTATTTCGTCTAGCCATCTGGTTTTTGACCGTCCTGGTTTCTGGTCCATTCTCTGAGGGTCCACTTTGTCACTCTGATGGTCCACCCGTTATCCTGCAGTCTAGCATCATGGCCTGCCCATCTATGTTTGGAACTCCTTGCAGTCGATAATATCAGTAACTCCTTCTGTGATCGGATCCAGGCCAGTTTCTCTTTTATCTTGGAGTCTGATGCCAAGCCATGATTGCTCCATTTCCCTTGTGCAACTGCAAGCATCTCCATCGTGGTGTATTCAAAGCCCATGTTCACTGCGTATGTCATATTCAGGAGAATGTATTCATGAAACACCTTTCTCTTTAGCTCCATAATTGTCTTCTTATTTTTCATGATGTTCTCACTTTTGCAAAATGCTGTCCAACCTAGTCCAATTCTCCTTCTGATTTCTCAGGCAGTAAGTCACATACGCATCACTGTCTTCCCAAGATGTAGCTGTAGCTGTTGACCTCTCAGGACTTTCCCAGCTACATCTTGTCCCATTTAGCTACATTATAGTCAATATCATTCGCTGTGAAACCGATAACTTGAAAATGTTTTGAATGTATCAGGTTTCCGAACCTTTGTATTTAACATTCCCCACACTTGAAATTAAACACTTGAGTTTTTTCTCCAGGTAACAAGGATGTATATATTTTATTAATTCTTATCCCTGGAGATGGCAGCGACAGTGTTGAAAAAAAAACCATGTGCGCTGGCCGGATTCGAACCGGCGACCTTCGTATTCAGACACGCTCTAACCGACTGAGCTAAAATCAGCAGGTTGGTATGAAGAGCAATAGATATCATCTATAGGTGTTAGGTGTTCGAAAGGTGGTCCTTCGCTTTTGCTAGCGGATAGCATCAGACTGTATATTTTTAACATAATACGATTATAATTGTTTTTGAAATTAAACTACTTAGTTCTCCAGGTAGACAAGGTGTAATATTTATTAATCTTTACCCTGAAGAGAAATGGCCAGCGCACGACAGTGTTGAAAAAAAACCCCCATGTACGCTTGGGGCCGGATCGAACCGGGCCGGACCGTTCGTTATTACTGCACGACGCTCTAACCGGACGGCCTATCAAGCAGGGGTTGGTAAATATGCGATAGATATCATCTATAGGTGTTAGGTTCGAAAGGTGCCTTCGCTTTCCTAGCGGTAGCATCAGAAATGTATATGTAACATATACAGGGTGAGTAAAAAAAAAGTACAACCAAATTGAGCGCTTTTTCGCGAAACCCTCTCTGTTATTATATATTTTCTTTCTGTTGTTATTCTCTGTTTTGGTAGCTCTCATATAAAAATTCGGCATTAAAATTGGAATTAATCCGGTGCAAAAGTTTACAGTTGCGAAAGTGAAGTACCCAACGGGGAAGTCGAACAAGTTACACGCTAACAGTAAACCTAAGAGTAACTCTTGGGTTTACGTTCAACTTTGGGATTTGCGCTTTCCTCTGTTAATTACACATTTGGAATAAATTTCAGGGGAAACCAGTGACATACCCAGTCTGTGGGTGAATAGGTGGGAGGTGAGGGGTAAGGGCGGGACCCCCACTCAGACTCTTTGCCCCTCCTGGTCCTCAATAGAGCTTCAGGGGAAAAGAATAAATTGATGGTATTGACAGGTTACCGTAGCTGCCCGTGTTCACCTTTGCAAAATGTGTTGTTGGTGATGCCCCAAAAATGGTTTCGACCGCCTGGTTCCCCCTCCCCCAAATGAAAATGCCTGGTTGCTCGCTGGGTTAGACTGTAAAATGAAACCAGATCTCAAAATATATTTAATGAAATCATATTTGGGACTTGAAGAACATTTTGCGGCATCTTTTTCAAACTGCTTGATTTCCATGTAGTAAAACTTCCAAAATACTGTATAGGCCTGCAGAAGAGAGCAGATTAAGCATTAAAATGTTCCATTATAAATATATCCTGTGAATTTCATTAAATCTTCTGTAATTACTTATCATTCAACACCTGTTTCTGCCGTAGCATTTTGAATACGGCGCCAAAAAAGGCAACCTGTTTAATCTATTTTGAAAGGCCAGCGCACTGCGCAGTACGAGTCTCATTGTGTGACAGTCAGTGTGGCAATTTTTTCGGGGGCAGAAAATGGATACCTTCACAAAAACTAACGGTAACCTTTGACCCTCTG
>JAMKCH010007557.1:0-68941 GCA_023653785.1 Ophioderma brevispina | reverse complement strand
ATAAATATCATAAACCTTCTCAAAGATTCAAATATGAAAAATCTTATGGTTTATTGCCATTTGGTCTAATCCCATTTGGTCTAACTTCAATTCTTCTAAACCAATATTTACTAATACCAATTTGTCTAATAACCATTTAGTCTAACATCCAATTTATCTAACAACCAGAATGTGTAATATCCATTTGGTCTAATGACATCTTGTAGTCTAATGCCCATTTTGTCTAGTACTACCATTTATTCTTATAACCACAAACACCAATTTGATGAAATTTTGGTTATCTGTGACTCTTCAAACCATAGTTTTTAAATATAAATCAATATGGAAGTGCATCAAAAGTGTCTGAATTTATTGAAAGAAACTTCAAACCATCCAAAATTACCCAAATTAGTTACAGATTTCATCTTAACAAATCTACAGACCCTGTTTTGTGCTCATCGTGCCATATGGAACAAAATTTCAGAGGTTTAGTGAAATAGGGTTAAGCTTCCGTTACCATGTCTCTGATTGTCTAAGTATATCATATAACACATTGTGTAACCAATCAAATTGGCTGGTTAAAATCTATTATTTTCTTGATAATAGTACTGCATGAAGACAAACACATGTACATTGCAACCTCATAATAATTTAGTTAAACCAAAGTTTTAAATCCGGTTTTGTCCCCGCTAAACGAGGGTGACCAGATTGACGTCACATTTACAGCAATACTGCTGTGTGAGAATTTATTGGAGCAAAAAAGATAATGGACCGGAAGCCCTTCCTGACATCAATCCACAGTTTTCGGCGGTGGCCTAGCCTTTGTGCAACCAGCCCACCATCAAAGGCAGCATGTACTGGATGGCTTGGATGGCTGCCATAGCTCTCCAGAGCTAACGCCCCTTGTAGTAGATCTTCTTTTTTCATTCTACAGGTAACCAGCTACCGCTCCTCATCAGATTTTCCTTTTGAAACCAATGGGGTGACGTTTTAGCCGCTGACAACTAGCCCTGGGACAGGTAGTTACTGGTTTTCCATGATACCATATAGCAGGCCCTCAAAGGAAACCCGACCTGCCAAATTTATAATATTTTATGGCAAAATCATTTTAGTCAAATAAATTCTTTTTAGTTATAACTGTTTATTTTCGGTTGTCTGTTTTTTGGGACACATGGTATAGGTATAATGTCCTTCCATTCCAAAAATTGAACTTATTTTTGTAATAATAATGAAGTGTTTTTATAAATAATTTATATTTTTCTTTTTTTAATTTACAAATTTTATAGTGTTTTGAAAATGGTCGCCAACATTGCCCACACAGGAGGAAATAAACTCAATAAATCACGCTGCTTGTATTTGCTACAAACAAATACATGGAATAGCCATGTCACCGTCAGAAGTAGCCAATGCTCTGGGAACTTCCACTCTAATGAATCGTAAATGGCTAAATATTCAAGACCTCCGCTATAAAAAGGAATTGGATTATAGAATCAATGCAGGTGGTTAAGTCTCAGGATTTTAATCTTGAAATTTTAGAATGGTGACGCATATGGGCAGGTGGGTCGGGGGTCGCTTTTATTTCTTTTCTGTGTTTAACTTTGTTTTTTTTGGCTTACCCCATACCCCTGGTAACTTGTTCAGATCAAGCAACTATGAATCAGGCATGCTCATCTACCATTGGCTCAGTTCCCAGTAGCCTTGATGGGCCAGTTTCCAACATCTGTCCCAGGTACTTTCTTGTATCTACTCATACTAACCGAATTAGCAGGGGTGTATTTCCTCAATACATGGGAATGAAAGCTATTGAACTGTGCCAATGGATATAAAATTTTATTAGCTCATATGAGATAAAAAAATCACTCTTTCTCTATGTAATGTTGGCACAAAAAGTATATTGGCATGTTTTGCGATCAGTATTTTTCCCAAGGTCTATCTCAGCCAGTTGTTGCATGCTTTTTTTACAAGCAAGGTATTAAATGAAATAGTAAGACCCTTGAGGCAACCAACAATTTATATTTCAAGGACTTTCAATTTTTTTTACTTTGCACAATACTTTTTTGGCCAACTGTAGGGTCTGTGCGTGTGTAAATGGCCAGCAATTGGGTTAAAGTTTTTGTGTCATTTGGCTAAAGTTTAACCCATTTGAAAAAGTTGTTGCTTTAATTCAAACCAAATTTGGTAACGATTATCAATGGTAGGAGTGACAGAGAGACCTTAATGGGTATGGCCGAATTTAAGGAATGGAGTTTTTATCTTGATAGATTGGCCTTCGCCCCAAAACCCCATCTGTAAGTTTTGCACCGATATTTCATCCCATTTTTACCATGTGATAGCTAAAAAAAAACGTGATTGTAGGCCCCTAGATACTCTTTAAATTAATATAGGTCGACCAAATGGGGTAACATTTTTGCTATAATTCCAAAACCAAACATCCTTTGGCCCCCGAAGATTTCACAGGGTAAATGAGAAAATAGTAGCTTCTTCTGATACCACCATATGTTGACCACTTCCGGTAAAATCTGGGCTGCTGGGGACGAGGTTATTGCACTCGGGCCATGGACCTTTTAAGGAAGTTTTAGTTAAAGGTCATGTAAGAGTCAAGTTGGGTAAAATACATGTTTTTGTGATTAAGTCTGTAATTTTTTGAATGTTTCCAATTTCCAAAGAATCGCTTCAATTCAGACCAAAACTTGGTAAAGCTCAGTAGTGATAGAAAGTGGGGGATTTTTTTTTTGGTTTTAAAGATGGAGATCCTTGTCCTATTTTGGGTAAAGTTTTGGCCGATTTGATTTTGTTAAAGTTCACCAATTCTGATGTAACATGTGGTAATACTTTAAGGTTCAAGAACCAGCTTGTATTATATTATTATATTCAGGTGAACAGAAAACTGCAAACACTAGACGCCAATTACATAATGTTTTCAAGAAGAGCATTGTGGTGAGGTAGATGTCCACTCTGTCCTCCTCAGTGGTACTCATAATTCTTAAGGGCCGCCTCAGAGAATTTTCCCGAAGGAGTCGCCCTCAATTTCGAACAAATCATGTTATTGTGCATAGACTAAACTCGTGTCCACAAGCTAATCACTGTGTGAAATAACTAAGCTCAAATCAAAATAGGTAAAAAAATGGTAAAAATAGTGATTTGTGTTAAGTCTGGGGCATTCCGTGCCATTCAACAAATCGAGTACACCATCACAGCTGGATTTCTTGTCTTTTGCTTTTTGGTGTAATGAAAGATATTCATGAGAAACGGAAATTCCGAAAATTTGAGCTCTGTAACCTCTTTTCGTTTTCACACTGCAGCAATTTATTAAATTTGAGGGGGGTCACCCTCAAAAGCATGTACGCGTGGGTGAAACTCAATAGGCCGAGTGCCATAAGTAAAGAACTACACTCCTCAGATCCTTCAAAACTTGGCATTCTTGATAACCTTTTGTTGCAAGATTGCAAATTGTGAACAGAAAAAATGCACCTTTCACCAACATTTTAAATAACAGGGTCAAAATGGCTCAAAAACCACACGGACCATACTTTTGGGCCATAAGTCCAAAAAGTGAAAGTTATATAACTTCCAAATTTTGGTTGGTGATAGCTTTCTTAAATAATACCCTTGTGGTTACAATCTTATACTTATATCAGCTTCGTTGGAAGAGTTATAGCTGTCACAAAAAGTAAACCTTCCACATTTGACCTTGACTGTGGCCCCCCCTAAAACCAATGTCAGACATGCTGCACCAAATTCTGCTTGAAGTATGTTTGAGGGAGGGGGGGTCCTTGCTTAATTTTTGGCAAAGTTTCATGTGGTGTCTAAGTGGTCTTACTATATCGGGGCGCAGATCTAAAGTCAAACGCACTGAAACCGGAAAGTTTGAGTACATATAGATTTTTTTTTTGAATAAAATGAAAGATAAATATTGAAGTCCCGCCAAAAGTTTTTTACAGGTTTTACACCTACGTTTTAAAAACAATATTCTTATTAACAATAAAATTGGCATTTTTTTTAAACACTTATTACTTATACAATCTGCTCTAACGTAAGACTGAAGTTATTTTTTAAACATGCGACTTCTTTGGCACTTTGTAGTCAATATTCACGAAATTCAAAGACATACCTGTCCATTTGCAAATCCCATAGCTCTTGGTAGAACTTTGCATAATTTATTCCTGCATTTATCGATTTGTGTAGAAATTACCTCGTATTTTTCTATCATAAAACGTATTAAATGAGTTAATTGACGTAAAACACTAAAAATTTTTCACTAAAATGTGATTCCTATGCCTTAGGTTCACAGTTTTAACCTCCCTTCGCCATATTGCTCCAGAATTTACAAAATCAAAACACGAGTCCAAATCACCGATTCATAACGCCATGCTGAGATGCGGCAATGGTACATGTGAAAAGTCAACGTGCATTAGCCAGCCCTTGGTACTAATCAATGCGGGACCCCCCAACCCGTATCAAAAATTTGTGAGTTCGTATACAAAGGCAGAACTGTAATTCGTCGGATTCCGGGCGAACGGTGTATCAGGTGAATAAAATCATTTGTTTTTGGTTAGGGCAATGTCTATAAAGTGGAGGAGCTAGGACTCCAGGTCAACATCATCGTTCACCCCCTCACTACAGAAAGGTTTGACACTTGGTAGTTGTATGGACCCTCTATTCAACCAAGGTAGGTAGTACTCTCAAATTGTGGTGTCACTTTTCAATAGTATAGGGGCCAATTTAAGTTTACACGGGGTCATTTTTTAAAATGCTCCAATCCTGGCTGAAATGTAATGCCATATTGTCCCGTCTAGTCATAAGGATTCCAAAAATGTATAAGTTTTGTACCACCTATGACCATCTAAGTTGGAGTCTATCGGGTAAAAATGGCCTAAATGGTAAAAAAGTCAATTTGCTATTTGTACAGGGGTCAAAATCGGAAGTTTGCTCCAATTTTGTTGAAAATGATATAAAGTTGTTCATCTAGCTTTAAATGTTCAAAATAAGGAATAGTTTTTTGTAACCATTTCATATGCATAGTTTACCATGTTAGGGGACAAATAGGTCAACAACCCAATTGTGTTGACCTTCTTTGGCCCCTATCTATCTAACGTAAGTAAGCAGTTTCAATAATACAAACTATTCCTTTTATTAGTCCTCTTACCTCGGCAATAACTTGCAAGTACTTAAAATAATCCGATTAATTGTTAATGTTGACCCCTGTACAATTGAAATTGACCTTTTTACCTTTTAGCCATTTTACATTATAACTCCAAAACCAACGGTCCGTAGTTGTACACACTATACATTTTTGGAAACCTTATGATTAGAATGACATATGGCATACATTTCAACATGATTGGGGCATTTTAAAAGTTTGACCCTGTGTAAACTTAAATTGGCCCCGTGGAAAATTGATACCAAACAATTGAGAGTACTACCTACCTTAGCATTGATGTGAGGGTCCATACTAGCTAACAAAGGTGTCAAACCTTTTCTGTGTGGAGGTAACGAACTAACTCCTTAAATAAGGAAGGCCCCTAGATAGTCTGCTCTCCTCTATTATCATTGAAAAGGAAATATTAATCACGAAGCTTAATATGATACTATTTTCTGTAAAAGATGCAATTTAACATTTTTTTTTTAATTTAACATGTTAATTTTTAAAAACACATGTCACAATTCCTAGAGATTTCTGTAACGGTGATGCGGCGATCATGTGAAAAAAATAGCTAGCTTCCTTCGCTTGCAATATATGAGCTATAAACTGTTATAATCTATTCGCCATTAAAAAGGAAATAAGAGCTTTTCTCCAAGTAAAAAATTGCAGTTTGGCAAGGGACTTGGTAGACAATTTCCACGTTGGTAGACATTTTTATCCACACCTCGTAAATCGGAGTTTTCATATTTGGCGACATTAAAAATACACTGGTAAAAATGACAACGTAAGTTAGAGGAAATACTTACGCAAAACAGAAGAAAACGATTGTATTTGGAAAAAAAACCGGAAAATACTACAATTTTTGTAACATTTTCCATACCTATTATGACTATATTTAAACATGATTAAAAGTGGAGCCTCTTCAATCCCATAACTACAGGTTTCATTCCAATTCTCCGTATATTTTTTTTCACAAAAAATAAAAAAAATACTTGATTTAAAATATTTTACAACAAATCGTATATTTGTAGTATACGCGGCCGTAAAAACTTTTGGACATTTGTGGATAGGTATTAGTGAAGTTTAGTAACAATGGTGTGTAAAGTTCACATTTCTTACAGTGAACTGAGGGCGGACCTCTTTGTGATGATAGTGGTGGTCCTCAAATTGAGAACTGTGATATAGTTTCATGTTAAAACATCGTGGTTTTAGTACATGATATTCCCTACATAATCACATTTTGTAGTAACTCACCAATATAAAAGTTGTGTTGTGATTGAATTTATTTCAGATGTATACTCTAATTAGTACAAGGAATTTGTTGGAGAATTGCTTACATAAACCTGTAAAATTAACGTAACGATTTTTTTTTACAAAAGCGTAGGTTATGTCTGAAGCTAATCAACACGAATAAAGTATATAGTGTTTTGTTTTCGTTGCTTTTTCTTTCTTAAACTATCCCTTTTAGAGTGTTTCCCTTTAAACTATACAAAACAATTGAAGACAGCACATTAATTGTAATTGAGGTACATGTCTAGATTCAGATGTAGTTTGATGTAGTTTTGCTTATTTCACTTTGAAGCTCCAGCCACAGGCTCTTCCTATTTAGAAGAAACAATTTCACTGAAGGGATTTCGAAGGTTCTCGATAAAAATCTACTTTATGAAGTTGCTACTGTAGTCATTGTAATTGGTAATTTTAAATCGTGTATCATCCAACTATGCACCGTCTAAAACTAAATGGGGTCAAAATTTACTACAAAATGGTCATTTTAACACTTTTGACCACAAAGTGGTCAAACTTTTAACACTCCCCCTTAAAACAGTGGTGTTCAAAGATGATCCAGTTTTAATTTAAAAACGTTGCGAAAGGGTTAGGAGTTAGATAACCGTGTCTTCAAATGGAGATGCATAAAGGGAATAGGTGTGAATGAATTTATAGTGGAGATGGGACTGGTGTGTAAGGGACCTCGTAATGGAGAGAGTATTCAGGTGTAAGAGGCATCATCATGATGCACTCTAAGAAAAAAAGGCTTTAGAAACCTTTATTGTCCTCTATATTGAACCTTTAAGAGCTTTTAAGAATGGAACCTCAACAAATGGTTTCTTACTAATCTGAGAACCCAAACAGGTTCACTAACAGAACATCAAATGGGCTATACAGCAGTTAAAGAACGATTTGGGGTTCGTTGAAGAACCTTATATAGAGGAAAAGATTAGAACTTCTTCGCACTTTTTTTCTTAGAGTGTGGGAGATATAAGGCCCCACAAATGCAGATGGAATTTATTTAATACAATCCCCACAATCCCCTCTCCAATATATGAGGCTCCTTATCCTTATATAACTAAATCCTAACTTACATAAACAGACAAAAAAATCCACTCCCGTTATCATGAAACACTCTAAAATCAGATTAGTCAGCGGAGAGCTCACCAAATAATTGTCCAATTTTTGACACAACAATTCAGATCAAATTGAATTATTTTGATAACAAAATTATTTAAAAATAGCAAAAAACTAAAAAATTAAAAAAAAAATCAAAGTACTGATTTTCGTTAGACACATGTAAAGCTTCCATCATAATGTCCACATCTAAGGATTAAGCTGTTATTTCTTCGTTAGTACGCAAAAAATGTGATCTTCGTATTTTCGTATTGTAGTGAGGGAGACCGTTCATGTGACCGTGCATTTCTAATTGTTTCCTTGACACAATTTATTTTGAAGACAAATATTTAAGAAATTGTGTCAAGTATTTTTTGAAGATATTTCACGTTTTTTGGCTACCATATTGATTGACAGGGACAATGTTTACAACTCTAAAGTATCGGAAATACATTAATCGTGTCTAACAACATACTCTAAGTACTCTGTTTATTTTGTTTTTATCTCAGGTATTCGCTGTTTATATGGCATATTTTTAAAATTATTAGATTTGGCTTCCATTTTGAATTTGAAGTCTGAATCAATGTTAAAGTGCCATGCATTTGTTAATTGGGTCCTATAGTATACTAGTAACGCCATAGTTTTTGATATATGGGTTGAAATGATAATTATCATTTATGGATTTCTCAAAATGCTCAAGGATGCCCAGGTTGCACCCGGGGATTCTTATTCTAACACCCCAATTCTATCATTTGTCAGCTAAAACAATTGTTCCATACTCACTTTATACCAGGCCATAACTTGGACCATATCTCCGCCGACTATTGGGGAGCAAATACTACATTCAACCTCTGTTTTTATGTTGAAAGGTGATCATTAACATCACACCTTTTTGCTTTTTTTTTCACTTTTAAGACATAGGAGCCAAATACAAGTAAGAATCTATTGGTGTCCTGATCTATATGAAATCACTAAAAAATGCAGACTATATATGGATGCCTTGGAATTTGCGTTGTACCTTTATACATTCATTTAGGTGGATTTAAACCTATAACTTAGCTCCCCTTTTTGCTCACATTATCGAAAACCACACGTGTGCTATATTAACCATTTATACTGAACTTGGTTGCTTCAAAGCTTTATCCCAATTTTATTATACCGTGATTCTTCGTGCCTGAATTCCATCTAAATTTTTGATGACAACTAATATGCATTTTTCATTGACCTTTAAATGAAACAATCCAAGCAACTTTAGTTAGTAGACTACTAGGTATCCATTTTTTTGTCAAAAATTACTTTTTTTAATAAATAAAGTTTTATTGTTTTCCAAATTTAAAATTAAAACCCAAATTTGCCTTTTTTTTCGCTCCACAGTTTGACATTTTAAGCAATTCTGGACAATGTTGGTTTCATTTGACTAATTTTCCAACACGTTTTTGAAAATTTTTTGGCTTCCGCTTGAGAAAATTTGACTAAAAGTTTTTCCCAAAAAATTTGCAGAAATATTTTGAAGAAAAACCCCCGACCCATTGTTACTGCCAAAATTTTCATGAAAACGGGGGTCATTGATATACCGAATGGTCTAAAATGAAGATCAATGTCGGTGGCCAACTCCATGTATCGTCATTGTGTTGAGAACTCCCCCGGTTAGTAAATAAACAAAAAATGTCACTTGGGGTCGAATGCCCGTAACACCTACAGGAAAATGAGTGAATGTTTCGAGATTGTGTTGTTTCTACTGAGATTCTTCGTGCCCTATCCCATCTTATTCTGATTGCCCAAGCCTAAATTATATGTATTGACCCTTCGAAATGGAAAATCAAAGTAACTTTGTTGTTGTCGTTAAAGGACACGAGGATCTGTTTTTTAGGAATACGAATTTCTCATAATTTGCATGGAATCGGTTGTAGACTATCTACCGAGACCGTTTCGAAGGCTTATTGAACAAACAATACAAAAGAAACCAGCAAAACTTTGTTTTGAACTTGCCTGCTATCGGTGATCGTCCCCATAGAACACCGGTGCTTTGAACCTTTCTGGTCGTGCACTACAGAAAGTACTAAATCAGCACTTGCTATCTAAGATCGCGTATTCGGTTTCTTATTCATTCCAGTGTAAGTCTAAGACATTTGGTAAGCATTCCAAATGTGCCAAAAACTGGGTTTCGACAAAAAGTTTGGGGCTCTTCTTCATGAAATCTTCTACATGTCCGTTAAAGTTTCACTGTAAAAAAAACCTTGTTTTATGAACGTGTTGCGAAGTCGAAGTGTTTACTATAACATGGTCCCCAAATCTCTAACACTTGGCGGTCATGCCCTACACACCTACCGGCAAATGACTAGTTTTCTGATTAAAAAACAAACGTTTTGTAAAAATGTTTAAGCATAGTGCAAATGGTATTTAATTTTAGTGCAAATGGTATTTATTTCCTGTTTTTACGAGTGAAATGAGTGACGGGACCTCATTCGTGAAGATGGCCGTCGTCACAAGGCTCTTGAGAACATGACATGTTCCATATTTTTAATTGATAATCGTGTATTATTTTTTAAATATATTGTTCCATCAAAAAAACTGCTGTTATTCAATTAAAATGTACGCGGCTTTAACCACCGACCGTATCACTAAGGGATTTCATAAAACTCCAAAACAATCTGAAGTTGTAAATAATCCTGCGAAGGGAATTTTTGACTTGACTTGTCACATACGTCAATTCCGTACTTCTTACACAAGGCGAATTTTCTTACCTGCTTGAAAATGAAAAAGACTAGGTAAAACTCCAAATACCAGTATAGGGGCCCCCCCCAAAGTATGTCTTGCTGTTGGTATGTGCTATAATCACTCTAAAACTGTGCGTACCAATTTGACCAGGTTTTTTGTTCGCCTGAACGAATGTTCCTGGTGCAATACTATCGCAAAATTTTGTGTGCTCGTCCCGTAAAATGTCCGTATGTCCGTCCGTTTGACTCGGTTAACCTTTTTAAAAATGCTCTGCAGTCTATAACGCTATCCCCTATTTACTTCAAATTTGATAAAATAGAGTGGAGGTGCCGCAATATTATGTGGTAGCTTTTGGCTGCATTATTGCATATTCATGATATTAATTAGCTTATTGCATATTTTTCAGACATTTCGGTTAACCTTTTTTGAAATGCTCTGCTAGCTAAATGCTATGACCAATTTACTTCATACTCGGTAGGGTGATAGAGTGAGGTACCTCAATATCATGTGTAGCTTATGGCTGCATTATTTTGCATATTTCTGAATATTAATTGCTTATAATTGGCGGGTCAAAATGATAATCCTTTCCCCGAAAGGATGGATTGTGTGAAGTTATCTGGAGTTCCGTCAGGCGCCATAATATTGTAACTTGGTGGAAGGCAGCGGGTTAAAGAGTTCTTGACTTGATTCGATGTTGGCCTATTCGGACAAATTAATATGCAAATGAGCTGATAATATGCAATAATCGCGTAATCGCTTCTATTTTGAAAAACGGTTACATCGGATACACAAAATTCCCTCACTGCACGAAAACCCATTATGGTGCGCATCTTCTTTTCCATTTGAAACTCCTGATCCATGCGGCTTAGGTATGCAAAGAGGCTAATTAAAATCTGCGTAATTGCTGCATCGCTTATAAAATGGTACATCGGAATGCAAAATTCCTTTGTACATACAAAACTACATACAAGACATCTGTGTGTGATCAAGGGAGGGGGAAGGGGGGTGTTGGGGAGGGGGCAGGGTGGGGTGTTGTGGGAGGGGGAAGGTGGGGTGTTGGGGAGGGGGGTGGGGTGGGTGTGGGGAGGGTGTTGGGGAGGGGTGGGTGGTTTGGAGGGGCAGGGTGGGGTGTGGGGGGGCAGGGTGGGGTGCTAGGGAGAGGGGAAAGGGGACGAGACGACGGAGAGGGGGCAGGGTGATGAGGTGTTGGAAAGGATGGGGCAGGGGTGGGGTGTTGGAGCGGGGCAGGGTGGGGGTGTTAGTGGAGAGGGGGGGCGTGGGAAGGGGGTGGGGTGCGTCGGCTAGGGCCGGGGGTGACGTCATGTGACCGTGGTGACCTTTGTGACTTTGTGTGACTTGGTGACTTCATGTGACTTTGTTGACTTCATGTGACTTTGTGATCCATGGGACATGGTGACCCATGTGACCTGATGACCTCATATGGACCTGATGACCTCATGTGACCTTGGTGGACCTTGTGGGACCTTTGAACTGGTTAGCTGGTATGTATCTGGTTGGGGTCGGGGTGGTGTGTGTGGGTAGGGTGCATTGGGAAAGGGTGGGGTGGCGTCTGCTTAGGGCCGGGTGACTCCTGTGACCGTGTTGAGTCATGTTTACCTTGGTGACCTTTGTGACCTTTGTGACTTTGTTTGACCTTGGTGACCTTCTTGTGACCTGGTGACCTTCTTGTGCCCTTGGTGCTTCATGTTGACCTTGGTGACTTCATGTGACCTTTGTGATCCGCTGTGACTTTGGTGTCCCATGTGACCTGGTACCCATGTGACCTTTTGACCCATGTACCGGTGACTTGTGTGACCTTTGTGGACTGTGACTTAGTGACTTGTGACCTTGGTTACCTCATTTGACCTCGGTTGACCTCATGTCACCTTTGGCCCATCACAAATCTGTTTTCGTTGGTTATTGTCAGGGTCGGATGCGAAGGGGAGGGGCTGCGGGTGTCAGGGAGGTGGTGACGTCGGAGGGGGGCAGGGTGTGCATCGGGGGAAAGGGTGGGGTGACCTCATTTACCTTGGTGACCTATGGACCTTGGGACTATGTGGACCTTTGATGATCCCATGTGACCTTGTAAACACTTCTCTCCAGTGCATCTGTTCTCTTTCTAATCTTGGCCAAACTTCATCATAAGCAAGTGATCACGCAACCAGCGACACTTTTGTTCGAGAACCGCCTTTTTTCCCTTATAGGTACACCTAACATGTAATGTAAATACTATTTTATTACTAAACTCTAGCCATCAATGAGATACTTCAATATGGCCCTCCCATTCTAAAATATAATTAAATTGTTTTAGTTTTAAACCGGTCATTAAATTAATACGAATGTAAAAAAGTGTAATTCTTGCTAAACTGATATTTTACACTTGCCATCAAGATTTTTGTATCTTTAACTCATCATACAAAATGGAAGAACTTATTATCATATTATGTCTTCGTTGTTTCTTAACGTGGCATAATGAAGTCACGCTCAGTACAGTATTTAACAAATTTGAAATTACTTAGAATCAGTGATTGCTTGAATTCATGTACATAATTAAAGGTACTTGGTAAATGTCTTCTTAGACATACTATACAATATTTTTCTACAATCGACTCCGAAGACAGATGTTTTAGTCTTTCATTTTCTTGACCGACCATCCTTCCTGCCAGAATTAGGTAAGGAGACCTGAAATTTGAGAGTTTTAGCTCCAAACTGTCTTCAGACCGATAACAGTGGATAACGTTTTTGGACAACGAAATGTGTTTTGAAAACCCACCCTTTTTCCGTCCATCCCGCCACGATACGAAATGATTTTCGTTAAATGGACTTAGTTGATATTTTGTTTTGTTGATAGTTGAATTGGCTCCTTGAATAATAAGAACGCTATCATATCAGTATGAAGGATTTATAAGCAAATTGAACTCTGGATGTGCATCTCTTGCTTTCCATTTGTGCAACCTAGCCCACTGGAATAAACTCTTCTGGAGTGGTTTTATCATTACACTACCCTTTAAACACAGACTGTTTTTAGGCGTTTTCGTTTCAGGTGAAGAAACATATAAACGCAATCCGGAACACCCAAAAACGTCCGTTTGACCAACCTTTACTGCGCCCTATATGCAAAATATGTCGGTGTTCCTTGAGGGCACTTAACATTTAATTTTTCGAATGCTGTAAAGCGGATTGTTGGTTAATATCTTTAATATTTTCCATGTGTAATGAACCCTAATTCTTTAGCATTAATGCTTTATCATATTTCGAACCTGTACCTTTGCATGGATACAATAATTACAATTTGAGCCTAATGCTATTGGAATATGTTGAGGTCTTTTTTAAATTGGAATCGTAAAACATCTCAAGCGAGCGATAGCAACTCGCTCTTCCACAGAGTCACTAAACACAGGCGTGAATTAATCTTATTTTTTTCTTTATTTAATGACATACGTCTTCTTTAGTTGATCTGATATAATTCGACACCGACATAACTGTAACTGAATTAATTTTACATGTTTTCTTAAGCGGCACATTTAAATCCTAGACAGCAAAGCATGTTACATCACACCCGGTTTCCCCAGCTGTTGGGCCGACTGCCCGTGAACTGCGTTGCAAGTTCATATAGGCTTCTTTTATGACACGTAAGCATATGAGGACACATGGTGGTAATTTCTGGAGGCTCACAGGGCTATTGAAGGAACACAGGGCTGCATTGTCGCATGGCGTGTCCTGAAACGAATTTTCAACCAAATACAAGCCAAATATTTTTTTTTAACGTAACTTCAGTAGTTTTGTTGATATATACTGTCACTGCGTGGACAGGCGTAGATTGGTCAGAAAATTATTGCAGTGAAATTTCCATTGAGCGTGATGATTTGTCCGATTGAAATTCATAAACAAAAGTTGGTCAAGTTGTCTAAAAAATGAGATAATTTGCAATAATTTATTCAAAAACACACCGTGAAAATACCATTTAATCACAAACAAGTGTGTGATTATGAGACAGCAATCACTTTCTTCAAAATGCAACCAAAGCAAACAAAGATACAGTTATTTTATTATTGATAAACCGGACCAAAGAAACATAGATGGTAAACAAAAAATCAGCATATTTTATGTTAATTAGGTCATAAATCCTACCACTGATGCAAAAAAACTTGTAAAAAAACTTTCCAGCACCTTATATATTGAACAATAATTAAGTCAGAAAAAATCCTATATGTACTCCAATTTGGGTTTTTGATTAACGGACGACTTTCGGCCTTAGATCTAGCCCCTAAAGTAATTGGTCTGCCAAAAAGCCATACTTCCATGTAATTCAGTTTTGAAAGAATTCTCATTGAAACACACAGGGAACCTGAACTTGCAAACTGGGTATTAATGTACAGTTCACTGTTAATATCTAAACTTCAATTAGAATAATAAAGTATTATTAATTCCTTACCAAACAAGACACAAACTGACATTTGTCCATACTTAGATCCAGTGCTATATAAGTGGTAATATTATTTCAAATTATTTTAGCGTCTACCAGGTCAACTTGGATTAAAAGTCTTAAAATGCACGTGAATACCCAGGTTGCAAAGTTCAGAATTCGTGACATTTCAATTCAATGGACTTGTCGGATATTAGTTGAAAGTGTAGATATTTGACGCCTGTTTACCTACATATGGCAGTTGGACACCAGGTTGAACCTTTGCAACAACTTAAGCAGGGGCCCTCTAACCATATTTCAAGCAGAATTTGGTGCAAAATGTCTGACTATGGATGTTAGGGGTGTCAAGTCAGAGGTTAATTGGACATCGTGCTTTTTGTGACAGCATATAGCTCTTCCAATAAAGTGATATAGTATAAGATTGTACACAAGGGGTTGTATTCAAGAAAGCTTTCACAAGCCCAAATTTGGAAAGTTATATCAACTTTACTGTTTGACCTTATGGCCCCAAAGTATGGTCCGAGGGATTTTGGCATTTTTGACCCCTGTGTACTTTTAATCGGAGCAAGGTGCATTTTTCTGACACATATTTGAAATCTGCAGCAAAAGGTAATCCTGAATGCCAAGTTGAAGGATCTGAGGGGTTGTTCTCTACTTATGGTAATTGAATTTGAAATTTCACACCGTGTACATTTTTTGAGGTGACCCCCCTCAAATTTAAAATTAAAAAAAAAAAAAAAAAAAAAAAAAGAGGTACAGAGCTCAAATTTTCAGGATTTTAGTTTCTCATGAATTCCTTTCAATACACCAAAAGAGAAAATCCATGAGGTTGGATTGGGTACTCGATTTGTTTAATTGGCATGGAATGACCCTTCTGCATTTTATTGAAGTTAACCAATTTCCACATAATTGATTCAATTCAAACCAAACTTGGTACATGATAGTAGGTGAGAGCAAAGGTTGGCCTTTTTTTTTTTCAAGATTGAATCGGGTCTTTTTGTGTAAAGTTTGGCATTTGGTTAGTTTTCGCCATTTCTGATGTCAACATGGGGCAAGGCTTGAGGTTTCAAAACCAGCTTGTACTATAATCATGTGACAGAACTGCAAACAATAGACCCAATTACATAATAGTCAAGAAGAGCTTGGTGCGGTAGTGGCACTCTGCCTCATTGTTAATCTATATTCTCCATTTTAATTTTGGTAACAATGTTCAGTAGTGAGATGGAAGAGGTGACCTTTAAGAAGAATATTTGCCCTTTAACCACCAAAACCCAGCACTTAAAAGTCTGCTACTTATTTATAGCTACACTAACATAAAACGAGCCCCCACAAAATTGCTTTTAAATAATTCCTCTAGCATTAATTTCTTGTTTTCTTTTGTCTTTATTACTATTACAGGTTAGCAAAAACAAACACAGGATCTGTGTCCAATAAGACTGGCTGTTTGTATGACATTAACTTTTTTACCATGGGTTGCACTATAGAAGTTGTTTTTTATGATCAAGCATTGCCAAGTAATTCTCTGGTGTTTTGTGGGCTTGTTCTGGGAGTATCTCTTTTATACTGCACGGTAAATTGTGAGTTTATTACAAAAAAACTCTTTATCCCTTACCAGCAATTTGCAGAATCATTTTTCTAAATTAATTGGTAAAGACTTTATGGTATGTCTGATGTTGATTTGGTCCTTTATTGTGACTGTGACAACCACCTGACATCACTTTCATCTATTAAATAAAGGCAAAATGTCCTTCTTTTTTTGCATACATTTTCCTGTACTGAGTCCATGAGTAATTCGACAGAGGACTACAATTTTATTTAACTAAATTTTTATATCATAATTACTTTAATCCATATTGTTTGAACTCTTAAAAATTAAATTGTTAGGTTTTTTAAAAATAAATTATTTGCAAACACTAGCCTCTTCCGTCTTCCATGTGTATGGATATGCCTATTCAAAACATGCAAAACTAACACTTTTGGACCTTTTCTGAAAAAAAGATGAATTGCCTAACAATATGCACAATCTCAAATAAGTCTTCAAATTAATAGAGGATTGTGGTTGCATACCATTTTCACAAATTCTTCACCCTGTTGAGAAAATTAGTTTTGCAATTTTTTAATCGGAGGCAATTGATAGTGAATGCCATTTTGTGGGGATTCAGATGGTAGTGCATTACTATTAATAATAATCCATACATGCTAGAATTTTTACAATTGTGATTTTTGCTCCTATAAGATTATAATTTTGTTTTTTTAAATCAACACAAGTTGTTACTGACTTAGACTAGCATTCGGGAAATCTGAGATCTATTTTAGCAAAGATTCTCCTAACTGATTTGCATGAATCATTGTTGCTTCCTGCCAATTTGTTTGGGATGTCAAGACTGATTCTCACACACAGCAACAAATTTCTATCCCTTGACTTACGTAATCAAATAACTGTGGTTGTTTTGTTGATGTTATTTTGAAAAACCAATGCCTATAGTTCAAAAATGACATGAGTATTTTGAGCTTTTATGAATAGGATCGTTGTATGAGTGACTGCTTTAACAACACAGATCCATCCACTCTTAGTTTTTGCAACAGTCCCAGTCTGTACCATTCAGTGGGTTTTGGCGGTCAGTGGTAAATTTAATCCTAGTTTTCACACTTTGGTGGAAATAGGTAATATTATATAGAACAAGACCTTTTAATGTGTTTGTGTGCATCTCTGAATAAAGACAACTTCGTTTTTCACCCCGTTTTGACCGTATGAAATCGGCAACGATGATGAAGAGTCATCCACAAAGCCTTATAATGTCATCTGACCAGTTGTTTCAAGAAAGGTGTTCATGATGGCCATTTTACTTCTTTTTGTGGTTAATGTAATATTGAAATTACCTCTGTACGTAAATTTGAAAGCAAATTCAGGCTCATTTTGAAACATGACTATGCTGTAACTGTTGTGTAGGGGTAAGAATACAAATACTGAGTTTGGGCCTTCAGAATGTACATCTGAAGTGATTTGAAGCTGTTCCAGTCCCCCCCCGATACCATCCAGTCTGAAGACCATCTTGTCTGAAGTTTGTAAAGTTGCATAAACAGTATGTGGCAGTGTTGAAGCACATGTTGCAGCTGTTTCTGTGCACATGTCTGAAACAGCTCGTAAAGTAAGGGGTATTCCTATATTGCACAGAACGTCTGTATCAAGACTTCAGTGAAGGTATTAGAGGCTTTTGTTAGTAATAATCCCTCAATGAAGTCTTCACCAAGACTAGGTCAAGCAATATTACACAGAAGTAATGACTAAGGCTGTGGCCCTTTACGTCACACTTTTGGGTGAAGAGTATCGGGGGGGGGGGGGACACTGGACCTAAAATGGGAGAGTGTAGTCACGTCCTATTATACCCGCTTTTCAAGTATGGTTGCAGTTTCTTCAGGCCCCGTATTTTTGACAAAAAAATCACAAATTTTAGCTCTATGGCTAAAATTTCTGGGACAATTGTGCAGTTTTTTCCAGCTGCCAAATCTGTAATTTTGACACCAAATCAGTTTCCCAAGTCCATAAATTTATACACAAACATTTCCAAAGACCCTACTTTGCCCAAAAGCAGTTCCCATTGCCCCAGTTCGTCTCTCCCACCACACACTTCTACCCAAATCAAAGTTGAGTGGGTGTGCCCACTCTGTGGAGGGTATATGGAGAATGCTGACATTGTCAGTGATGTAAAATCAAGTTAAGTCATGAAGCAAAATTGCCCCATGATTTTAAATTTACATCTTGTACCTGTTTAAGAAGACGACCAAGTCTTAATAGCATTTGGAGTAATGAGTATAAAAACTTTAAGAATTGGTGTGAATTTGCTTGAAATCATGTAAATTTCATTAAAAAAAAGAAAAAATGGCCTGAACCCTGTACAGTGAAACAACTGTATCATGCAATGTGTTGACGAAATTGCCCAGGAAGACACAAGTGATTTGGTTGAAGGAAGACTTCTCACCAGAAATACTGAGTATGCAGATAGCAGAGTTGTTTACTGGACCAAAGGAGCAGAGTGCAGAAGTCTATTCAATTTTGCCTATTGACAGTAGGTGTCACTACTACAAGACAACATGTATAATTCTCATTTTCTCATATGCAGTTTAGTCACTGGCATGTATGCATGTATTAACTGAATACTCTGGACAGAACATTGGAGGCAAGTGAGACAAGGTCTTTTTCTTAATGGATCATTAGCCTCCTCTCTGGGAATGATGTCTCGTTCCCAGTACTTGGTGGTGGGTGTCCCAATGGGCGCGTATGCTGCGAATACTCGCCCAACACTCTGGTGAAGTTCAATACGAGCTCATCACTGATTGGTTGAAATTTACTCGAGATCTTGGGTCTAAAAAACATCGACCGACCGGTAGATCATATCAAAGCACTCCTATCAAAGATCATGGCTCGAGGCATGCTAAAAATAGCTGACTAATCGGCGATTAACCTGAAACTAAATTCACCAGACTTGTGTTGGTGAGTATTCGCAGTATACGTTCTGCAGAACACCCACTAAATCCTGGGACTGAGACTATGGGAATGATGGCTATAATTAAGAGTTTTGACATAAGTGTTTCTATTGTGTGATACATCCTCATTTTCAAGAGCATAGGAAGATATTTTGTAGATCTTGTGTATTCAGGAGACTTCCTATAAGCTGTACAATGGCAACAAGTTCCTTCTGAGAGTATTATATCATGACCAAAACCAAAGTTTTGCATCTTGTTTTTGCCATATCCTGTAAATTTTCTTTCTGTGTACATGAATCAATGTAAAATAATTTGGCTGCTAAAATATATTGGTTCTAAAAGATAAGGAAAGGTCAATATAGTATGTTTATGTCATTGCTTTCATAAGAATTTTGCTCAGCTCCTAATTTGGCTTCAAAAGCAAGACATCTTAAATCAACTATTGCTATAGTGTATCTTGTCATAAAATTCCACCGAAAAAGTAAAATTAAGTTTGAAACCCAAAGCAGTTCAAATATTTGCACACACACATAATATATCTATCTGTGCCTTTTTCATCACCCATTTTAAGAAAACTCCATGTAATGATTTTAATAATAATTGTACAAGTAACATTTCAGTGGTGAAGAGTGCTCAATGTATGGGTGCTTTACATATGCTTGGCCCTTTTATGGCAAAAATGCAATCAGTTTGTTCCTTATATGAAAAAGGCGCAACCATCATAGGAATTTAAAGAAAGATACTTCTCTTTGTCATAGCTAGGTTTGTAGATGTGATGCGTGACAGCACTATGGCAGACAGCAGTAAAACCTGAGATGAATATACCTAACAGATTCGAAGCAAGTAATCAATAGATTGTTTGCAGCATCTGGTATGGTATTGTTATGTTAATTCAACGAAGAAGCAGTAATCGTTATTCAATACATTTCAATGTATAACCCCAAGATTTGAGTTTGATGGGCTATTTTTAAATCAATGATGCTCACACGTGTGTGTTATTTGTTCAGTACTCAATGACTTTTGCATATAAGCCATGGAATAACTTAAAATGACCCAAATTTTGTACACTCATTTGTCGACTGTAGGTTGAATTTGCTCAAATTTCAATTTATTAATGACATTTTTGGATATCTTCAAAATATACAGAGTTAATTAAAATGTGTATTTACTCTTTCAATATCATTAGAATTGAAACAAATTTGGACCAGTTTATTTCTCAAACTCATATTTTTTAACAGAATATGATCTAATTGGACATTTTATTTTAATTTTGACTTATGTCTTATGAGAACGAAGTTATTGATGACATTGCCAAACTCATAAAGTGTTAATGTGAGCTGGTCCTAAGAACAATTAAATTCATGTTAGGTCATGAAATGAAGCAAAAAAAGGGGTAAAATTGCCCGATTTTGCAGGATACCTTGCTCATAGAAAACTTAAGGTGCTCACACCGCCACCGTGCCGCCAAGTGCAAGCCGAAACGGACCTGGGGTGGTACGCTCAAGCTGTTAACAATGGACTACAGCTTTGCTTCCGATCTCTTAGGTATATTTGTCTCAGGTAGAACTGACAAGACGATCTTGTGATAAAAATTTAGATCCAGGACTTTTCAGACCATGCCAAATGAGGAACATGCAATTAGTTAGTTTCACACTGCTAGATACTGGTCCTTCGTCCCTGTACAAAATGGGCGAGATGAAAATGTCATTTTCTCCTCAATGGAACATCTCAGACCTTAATGCTAACATTCTGCTTGAAGATCATCATATCTCCTACCCAATCAATCATAAAATTAGGGTAGTTATACCCGAAATTTTCGAGCTACTGGACCGTGAAGACTACCATGCACCGTGGACCCTGGAGGGCAGAGCACTTTTTCAGTCAGGTGTTCCCTGTAAGAATACGGTTAAAATTGGTTTGTCGGATCGAAATAACATATCAATGACGACTTTATTTTGATATTCCTACAGATTTTATACTTAATATTGATAGCAACCATGATTTGCAACCCAGATCTCGCCATTTCTCTCAGTTTTTAGGGTATACTTAGGCGAGGGTCGCCAAAAAAAAACCCACCTCATTTGCAGTGGGGGCTGGACTTACCTGTTTCTCATGTTATTTACTGGTGTGAATCTGTAATGTGCAGTAATATTCAAAACCAACCCAAAAAGACCAGTTGCTAATCGGCTTATAAACAAACACTAAATAATGTCAATTCATCCATGATTTGGTAAAGAAAATCTCAAATTCAAAGATAACTTTTTCTCATGTGATGGAAAAGTAATAAATCCATAGTAAAAGAAATTATGAAATTAACCTAATAAAAGATAAAACTTTTTGTCATGAAAGGGCTGTGCAATTAGTCCACAGGTTGTCTTTAACATGGAAGAAGGAAATTTAAAAAATGGTAATACTTTGAACAAATGTAGTTCATAATATGCATGTTTTCATAATTTTTATTGGTTTTTGTATGTATCGTACCAAGTTCATCTCTGCCACAAAGAATCCACTAGCTTATTCAGTTTTTGTTACAAGTTTTGTAAAGCTTATTGAGAGACTGATAAATGTATAGTTTACTTTGTTCATTCTGAAGTTAAAGAGTGAAGTCATGATGTGACTCTGCATTCACTCTAGCATTTCGATTGGGCGGCCTTATTTTATTCGTGTGTGTAAATGCCTCAATTCCAAGGTTTTTGCACATGTTATAGGGCAAGAAAACTAACATGCGCAGTGACGTCACCCTCGAACTTAAGATCAAACCGAGTATATACAAATTGTACATGATTGTGAGATATAAATGAATGTTTAATTCGCATCTAATATCCCATATTTGATCTTTGCATGGTTTCGCCATATGAGCTTTGAACTGGCAGCAATGAAAACATTTAGACAAATCAGGTTCGAGGCTTATCTAAAGGAAACCAATGACCTTGCAAGAGGTGAATGTATTGTTTTGTAACACCCTCATTCAATACAGTTTGAGGCTCAATACTTCGTCCAGCCTGAACTAAGGAGTGATGTCATAGCTTTCATGCAGTCTTAAACGTGCAAATCGCAGTAAGCCGCAGCTGTTATTGTGAGCATACAAAGTCGGCATGCATGATAGGCATGCACAATTGCTGCGCAAAAGCTATGACATCACTCCTTAGTTCAGGCTGGATGAAGTATACCTGCAAATGATGAACTTTTACAAAGGTGTCACATAACATCTAACAGCAGCCAGTCAGCAATCGGTGACTGTACTAGATGTATGCAGTGGTGAATAGTGTTGCATTAGCAATTGGGCAAATGAGCCATGAAAATGCTATATTTTTAGGAGTGGATCTGTCTGGATGATATTCCTCTGATCAAGGTGCTGTGCGCTAGCCTGTTAGGCACACAGCGTCTTGATCACCCATTGGGTGGATATGTTGCATATTATCAATCCAAAATTTATTTTGTTTATGGGAATGTTATAGGGGCATTTTGTGATCCACAGCCTTAACCCACCCCCCCTTCCCACCCGATTTGCCTGAAATAATTGAGATTTTACATCATCTGAACTGTTGGCCTAAGCAGAGTATGTGTATTTAAAGGGGCATTTTGTGATCCACAACCTCGTCCCCCCCCTACTTACCTAAAAAAAGTTGAGATTTTTATATCATCTAAACCATTAGCCTTAGTAATCCATGTGTACCTAATCTTATGTGCAAATCCGTTCGTATCTGTAAGAAATTCGCAATTTTGTTTTTTCTGTCCGTAAACAGACAGAAATTACAGCACAGTGGCCTATGGGACCGTTGGAAACAAGGAATTGCTCATAACACAAAACCGCAAGATTGCAATCAACTAAAATTTTGTGAGTAAGCTTTTCTCAACGATATCTAGTGAAACATAAATAAAATCACGAAATGCACCTTTAATCTTACATTCTTACATGCAAATTCTATCTACTTTATTAATGATTTTGTATTTTCTGTTCGAAATTACAACATGGTGGCCTATAAGGCACTGTGATACAAACATTTGCTCATAACATCAAAACACTGTCGGAATCAATTGAAATTCAGAAATCTTTTCTCGGGGATATCTAGTGAACCATAAACAAAAATTAGGTGCTAGGATCACGAAAAGTAGCTTTGATCTGTGAGTCCTGTATACATAGAGAGTTGTATCTGCACGTGTAAATTGGGAGTTTCCGTAACCTGACCCATCTGACACACGTTTTTCTGACACACTTATGAATTCGGAAACCCTTCATGGAATAAAGCACGTTTATTCCGTTAAGGTTTCCGAATTTATAAGTGTGTCAGAAAAAAGTGTGTCGGATGGGTCAAGATTACGGAAACTCCCATGTAAATCGGTCAGTTGCAGCAAGAGTAGGGTGACAACTCCTGACTGTCCCAAGCATAATGGGTCTTTGGAGGCAAACCTGTCCTGTTCTGTACAAAACCTGGACTTGAATGAGCTCCATTGTCTTGTGATATGTTGGAATAAAACTGGGATTCTTTAAGTATCCCCAATAAATTTGCCAGGAGTGTCCAAATTTGCCCAAAAGATGTAAAAAGGTTTAGTTTTAGTTTTTGCAATTAGTAAAAAAATCTTTAGTTGTGGGACTTTCCCAAATGATTGGGAGAACAGTGATCTTCTACAGTTGACCATATCATAAATGTATTTAAAATTCTGGCTGAATGAGTGTGTTGTGGTTGAACTATATTCATGCAACTGTCAAATGAAACAAGTTGACTCTTCCACCCCCCTTCATTGGTTGTTCTAAAAGGGTAATTCATTAGTTCATGGATATTTGAAAATGGTACACAAAAATATATAGTATCTCATGGAGTTGTTATACTCCATCCAGTATGAAGGTAACAGTGATGTCACTCTGTGTCTCGCCAAGTGTACTATTACAGTAGCTTTACTCAAAAGGTGTATCACACACTTACATTGCTGAATTGCTGTTGAAGTGATTCTGAAAGTGCAGACATGGTCTTCTCAGGTAGAGATTATTATAAAATCGGAGTTCTAGCTTGAAGTACCCTAGTATTAATGGGGAGTTTCCGTAACCTGACCATCTGACACACTTTTTCTGACACTTGAATTCGGAAACCCTTCACGGAATAAAGCACAGATTTATTTGGTTAAGGTTTCCGAATTCTTAAGTGTGTCAGAATGGGTCAGGTTACGGAAACTCCCATATAAAATGCTCAGAAGTAGCCATCTTTTAAGATTGCATTAGATGTTTGGTGAGCGTTAACACATGGGTAAATTAATGGGAGTTTCCGTAACCTGACCATCTGACACATTTTTTGTGACACACTTATGAATTCGGAAACTCTCCATGGAATAAAGCACAGGTTTATTCTGTTAAGGTTTCTGGTCAGGTTATGGAAACTCCCTAAATTAATCAAAAGGAAACCTAATTGGAAGGAGGGTGGAGTGTGGGTTACACACAATTACTGCATGAATTGAAACCCAGACAGGATAGGCCGGACGTAATTGATTACTATCAGCTTTCATACTTGCATTACCTTGGACTCGAAGTGAGGTGACATTCACATACAATAGCCATAGATCATGTGTTTCCTCAGTATTAATGGAATGGTATGCAGTAAAGTTTGTGCATTAGGTATGTAGAAAACTTGAGTAGAACGAGGGAGGTACACTGGTTTTCTTTAAACACCAGTACAATTTCTACAAAAGCGAAGTCATATTGTGCGATTGTCAAAATCCACTCAAGGAGTACAAATTATAATTTTTACAGCAAGAAATTTTTCATAAATGAGCAAGGGCCTATCTTTTACTGCATGAATTACGCAAATCCATCATTGCTTTCACATAAGATCATAAAAGTAATTTGCATTAGTTTTTGTAAAATGCAATCCTCAAAAATTTGCGCACTGTAACTTAAGTTGTATAAGTATATTTCGGATCTTCAATTCAGCATACCATAGAAGAATAAAAACAGGTGCAAAGTGGAGTAGTGTACTGTGTTGTATCTTCAATGGCTTCCTCATTTAGAGATTCCGGTCGAGTACAGATTCTGGACTGACCATGTATTCAATATGGAATAAAGCAAAATCTCTTAACATCCACGCAGCCAACTTCTTTTCCATTGAAAAATGTGTTTGTTTCCGATGGATTGCAGTCTCTGTTCTGAGGCTTATGACCGTCTATAAAATATGGTTATCAAATGAATGTATGGGGTGTAATTAGCAATACGAGAAAGTATGTAGAAAGTGAATAGTTCTCGGGGTCAAAACTCAACACTCGCTATTGTGAGATGCCAACTCCACTTACAATTCAGAGTTGTTGGTATATGACTACAATGTTACAAATATTTGCTATCAAATGTACATGGTTTCATAAGGACTATGAACACTTTTATTATAATGTAAGAATTTTTTTACTAATTTTTTTAAATGATTTTTTAAAAAAATTGATTTGTTTATCTTGTAAATATGTTCCTAAATTTGTTGTTTAGATGTAAGAAGAAGAAGAAAAACATGTCATGTTTGTTTACAAAACTTGGATTTACCAACAAAAATCAAAATTTCAAAATAAATATATATCAGAAGTTGGTTCTTGTACATTTATTTAACTCATTGCTTGGGGTATGTTAAAGGCCTTGTCAATTTCTATCCTTTTGGCTTCAAGACGACAGAGTAGAATAATTTAGGCAACTTCGCTCACGTGGACATTAAAATTATAATAATACCTGGCCACTATGTACTTACAGGTCTGCCACGTATTGCAGATCAAAACAAGCTATAATCTAAATCTTGGTACTGGCTAGCAAAGAGTCTCGCCTGCGCAGTATTTAACATCTCACAGCTAGATTTCCCTCGTAAATATCATTACAGAATCATCATGCTAAACATATCTAGCACTGGGCAATTGGCTCTCACATAAAATAAACATCTGCATGCATCATCTTACACAAAGTTTTGCAATCTCAGTTGTTTGCAACAAAGCTTGGAAAATCCCCGGCTATTTATAGGACTTGACTGATTAGTAAATAACACCTGCATGATCGGATTTGCCCAAACAACTTGACTCATTTTCAAAATTAGCAGTTGGGGAATTCCATGTTCTCTTTCATGACAAAAAAGTACGTTCCGTGAGAAATATTTTCCAAAATCTGGCTTAGTTTTTTCGTGCAAATTTTACACTTTATAGATCTGTTATTGCATTGTGCCTTCCGTCTACATTACAAGTGGTAATACTCAATTTCTGATCAAAGTTAGGCACCTCTGAACAAGGCATCCACCAAGGACTTTTCTTTTCCTTTGATTGCTTTTATGTCCAGATTGAATTATTCTCCACCTTAGAATCTCTTATTTCTGTTTTTCATCTTTGTGGCTGAAAGTCAACGGAGTGTGATCCGTGTACACTAGAACTGGGTGCAATGTTGTACTCAAATACATTCAAAAGTTTCCAATGATAATAGAATCAATGGCACTCTTTCATTGTTTGGTATTTTTGATGTTTGGAACAACTTAGAGAATATCATACAGGATGATCTACACCATTTCATTCTGCCTGCATGAGAACTCAACCAAGACTATATCACTTGCATCCAACTGACCAACTGAATTGTTCTGAGAAAGTCTGGCACAATAAAAAATGGCGCATCATCAAGAGTGATTTTTGTGGGCCGCCAGGTATAGCTGGCAGGACCACTTAGCAATCCGTGTGCGTGTACGGGGGATGTATGTGGAGTGTGTGTGATTCACTAACTTTTTTTTTAAATTGACCTCATTGAACAAGTGTTGAAGTTCAATTGGAACCATGACGTAAAATAACCCAGAAACGAGATTCTCCCGAAACGGCGAAACCAAAATGGGTTAGACGTTTAATTAGAGTCCCATTGATGCAAATGACGGGTATTACCATCATTCGGTCAGCACACGCACAACGTCTACAGCGCATGACGGGCATCAATGTAATACCTAATTGACATCAATGGGACTTCTATATTGAAACGTCTACCCAAAAATGGAGGTGCCCAAAAAGTATTATAATGAGCATACGAACTTTATTATCATAGTTATGGGCACCACCATATGTGGTTGTAAGTATAGTCGTATTTGGAAAATCCATAATGCATTATTTATGAGACGCTGGTATTACGTTAGTCACACTTAGCGAGTGAAAACACAATAACAAACTGATGCCACATGCTATCACTGGACCTCAATATCTCTTTTCCTAGCGAAGAACAGGGGCCATTGGAGACTTTTTGTGCATTAGGGAGGCAGGACCGCATCTTTTTAGAAGGCATGGTTTCTTCAATCGCTTGGTTTAGCATAATTATTGCAGAGAAAAATCGGTGCCGAATCAGCCGAACAGACAAGGGAACACTGGGGAAATGCAACCACTGATAACATAAACAGTGACGCACCTATTTTTTTATATGGTGTGCTTGACGCCTCAACAGAGTGGACGACGCGGCGAAAATGCTTACGCGCAACAACAACGGCGCGCGTGGTGTGAGAGAAACCGGTTACGGGCTTGGGCTTTCCATAATAACACGCGATTGCCCTCTTGGTTATATTCTAGCTCAATGATGGCAACACCCAAACTCTGTCCATAGGTGCCACCATGGGATCCGCATATGTGACAGGGTCAAAGGTCAGGTGAGGTCAAGTTGAAAAAAATACAAAATTAAAAAAAAAAAAAACTTCAATTTGAAAAGTTGAAGTTCAATTGGAACTTGTGTCAGAGGTGCCCCATGGAATCCCTATGTGTTGATGAGGTCAAGGTCAATGTGCCAAGGTTCAAAGGTCATGGAGGGCCCACAATTATATTCTTTGAATAAGTGAGCGCGAAAGCCGAGAACTGCGAAATTCTGTTTCAATGCTTTTGACATTGCTCTGACCATGTGAAAGTTTTTGGGTTTTTCAGAAGGTTTGGTCAGCGGGCATGGCAATTCTTAGAAATTAGGCAGTAGTAGTAGTTCTTGACTACACAAACCATAATCTAAGAATCTCATGAGATCTCTTTTGCTCGTCTGTGCGTGTGAGGAAATTTCTCAAATGCTCCACTTTTCTGTGATTGGCCTAATTTGCCTTGTCCTACAAATGCCCTAAGTATGTGTATTTGCATGGCAAATCATACGTTTCACCAAATTCACAGTCAAACTGGTTGAGATAAGTCTCAAACAATTGATGAGCTGTCTCATGTTTTTCTTCCAGGTCTCGGCTGTACACAAGGGCTTTCACATAAGCCTCAATAATAATAATAACGGTGCCTATATTGTGCAATTTCCAACAATATGAACTTGGCATTACCAACGATTGTAAATTTCCAATTTGAAATGACTTTTCCCTAAATTTGATAATTACCGACTTCAACAATATTAGGCCATTCCCAGAATAGGACCTATATAACGCCCGAGATTACATAAGATTTTCGCGCTTCCATATCGCGCCCAACCATATCGTAACATCTTGATTTCCCCAGTTATTCCTGACCAAAGTACATCAAGTGAGGAATAGCAATACGGGGGGGATGGCGGGCGGGGATCTCAAGTGGGTTACAGAAAAAGTTAGAAAAAGTAATTCAAATTGAAAATTTACAGTTCCCTCCACTTTTTATACTTACCGCTTAACAATACTATAGGCATGGACTTCACAGCATATGGAGGTGGGCGTTCTATGTCTCACTAAAGCATTAGACACAAGAAACACTCAAAATAATGTGTATCAAAATTCACACATTTGCTACTCCAAAACAAATGTCTACACTCCTAGGTAATTAATGATTACAGCCATTCATATCGTTACCTATATTGCAGAGATTTTAAGTCTCTGAAAATTTACAACATATGACTTCAGGATTCTGGCTAACAATATGTGTGTATAAAACAAGCAATTAACCTACTATGTAAATACCGCGCAAAGAATAAGACAAAATGGATTCAACCTTCCCAAGCAGTTCCCAGGAGAGACCTGGAAAAATAGTCCTCTCCCTTGCAATATCACAGATGTATAAAAATGACCAGTCTGAGGATGTTGGAGCTCAAAAAGACTTGAATGAATTATAAACGAGTCAAAGGTGCAACAAAATGCTTAATGTTACCACCTCGATGTAATAGTTGTTTCCGGGAAACTGGGTCTGGGTTGATTTTATTTCACAACAATACCCTACGAAGCCTACAAGGGTACATGAAAATGTCTAGGCCGGCTGGTCACAAACAATATGAGGATTGATTATTAAAACACCCACCTGCTCAGGGTTCTTTCAGCCATTCTTAGTCTGACATTTGATTTTGAGCTAGCTCCGAACCCACTAGAATTGCCCATCCTTTTCAATGAGTCTGCCCGCAGACAGGCACGTAAGTACTTCGTTGGACTATTTGTCAACCAGAAATTACCGTCAAAAGGCTAGATTGTCTGTCCTGAAGACTACTTAAACTCAATAAAATGATTTCTATAACACATCACAACTGTAGATGCAAATTAATGCATTCGTCTAATGGAGCCTCGATGGACAAATCAGTATCGGTGGCTTTAGGTCTTTTGCCTGTTCACAGAGTCCTTGGTAAAGTTAGGAATGATAGATTTTCTGTTCCTATAAACCAGTCAGTGGACCAGTTAAAAAATCTTGTCAACAAAGAGTCACGAAAAAACGGTCTGCAGAACTAATGCAGGAAGGGGTTGTTTAACAATCCCACTATACAACTGTAGTTTGTAACTTATTTGCTTGGGGGCCTTGATGATATCACCAAATATTTTTCAGCTGTTTTCAGAAAACACTCTTCCATGACTTTCAGGCTACTAGGTGTAAGACCACATGGGTCTGGGTGACTATTTGGGCTTAATTTGAAATTTATCTAGCCTCTCGTATTTGGTTTATGGCATAAATCAATGCGTGGTCATTCTCACACCTTGAACACAAAGCCTGCCGCTGTTTGTAATTTACAGACCACAAGCTGACCACCTATTATCAAAGATGGAATTTAATAATAATCTATGACTTCGTCTGTACCAAATTCAGTGGCGTGCGACAAACTTGTGGCTTGGATCCCGTGTTGCACAGGACGGAGGATTACTATTTGAATTAATTATTTTCCTAAAAATTCAATGAAAGTGTTTGAGTTTAATAAAGTTTATGCTTCATTATGATGTTAGCAAAACTCCACTCGAGGATATGAATAAGTATAATTCAAATGGGGGCTGTCTGTTACGTACCATCTCGGACTTAAAAGTACTCTGTGTTGCCATGGTTTATGTAATCCATGCGCAAAATCCCCACTTTTGGTCATTAATTTGGAGAGCGCCAAAAATTCTTAGCACTCAAAACTACCTTGTCCTATTTAGCTATATTTTAAGACTGTCAGTATGAAGCTAGAAGAAGAAAAAATGTACGGTGTCATGCCATGCAATCAAATTCACGGAACTACACCTATCTTTAATAAAAATCTATCCGTGGATCTATGCTAAAAAGCGTCCCTTAAACTCAACAGCCTAAGAAAAAATGCTTGCTACCAATCTCTGACACAACTTAACACACAAAGTTGTACTTGGCTATTGTCTGCAAGTTTCGGAATGATATGAGCTACATTCCGATTGGTCTCTAAACACTATCTCATTGTTTGAATTTTCACGAGCTGGATCAACTCTAACTGCAATCAAACTGTGAACGACTGATAGGCTTGCAAAAGGTTCGCACTGATTTCAAGCTACCTAAACTAGCACTTGAATTGGCTGTGGAAACCATTGAGACAACAACGTCTTGAATTGGTAACAGTCTGAAAAACAGTTAGGAATACAACCTATCCTTGCTTACAAACCTCAATGTTTTGATGCTCAGGAGCATGGAATGCAGTTTTAGTGAATACATTCATATTAAGGTCCTAAATTTGGTGGGACTCAGTCTTCTTTTTTTATAAAATTTGCAATTTGACATGGGGACTTTCCGTCACAAGCAGTCCAGGGCCCAAAAGAAACTATGTAGTACAGGATCATGCATGAAACATACACATTGCTCTGGAAATTAGAAATAACCATGCTTTTTACCGTTATGGATCTCGGATTGTCGAGGGCTCAAAGCAGATTTTCAGTAATTAGAAGAACATTTGTGTAGGCCCCACAACTTCCTCAGGATCTAAAGTTACGCTTCATTGTCAGAAATGGCCTCAAATTTTGAGGAATATTTTAAGTTTATATCAAAACTGGGGAAAGAGTAATTTCAACCCCTGCCTATTTGCTCTTATGATATCGTTAAAAATTTTGAAAACCTTGTAAAATTTAATTTGGCTAAGAGACCTTGGTAATCGAAAAACAAATTCTTTTGTTTTTACGTCCTACTTTAGTGTACCAGCTTGAGTAAGAGTAGGACGGGGGCTTGGTGGTTGATTGCTTTTAAGATGCATTAGTTTTTACCTTTCAATTTTCATTACTGCTACAGGATTCAAAAAGATACAAAGTTGTTGAGGATAGAGGGGCATGAGCTTACAGTGCCCCTACCTAGATAATCTTGTCTTAGTTGCGGACATAATCTTGCCACTTGTGCATCTAGCAGCCAAAGTTGTACAATTTTTGCCAATGTGATATCCAGTCATGTGTTTAAGGGGGGCTGGGAATATAATTTAGACCCTTGCACCAAGATTATTACTGGCACTTGGTTGTATTTTTTGGGGGTACAGTATGCAGTGTCGATTGCATTCAACATCAAAAACAGCATGATATTGACTGAAATTACAAGATGGTATACTTGGTTCTTTGTGAAATAAACCTCAGAAAACTAGGGATGGTATCTTTAATAAGTGGAGGGATTCTTAAGCCCCTCTATCTCTTGCCCAATTCGTTCAAAGCTCATTTAAATCTTGATTGACAATATGTTAGTTGCAAACTTGCATTTTGAAAATGTCCTGTTGTTGCTTTTCAATTCCAGAGCTCTATACAGAAATTATGTTTCGTGTTTGTTATTTGTGGAAGCTCAACACAGCCCTCTTTTGACCTTTGTGTTAGAGTTTTATTTTGTCCTATTGACCAACTCTCTCCATTTCACAAAGAGTTATGGCCCAATTTGTGGGCTTTATTTACAGACATGTGGGATTCTGCACTATCCTAAGAAGCCATTTGATTCAATTGGATAGTGTATTTACAGCGGCCTTAGGTTCACCCAAGAACGGTAGACTAAAAACTCTTTAGTATGTATTAAGTCTTGAATTGCTTTTGAAAAGACTGGATCAAGCAATTTTGTGATATTTGCTGAGGATTAGTTTACAGCGTAACACAACCAGGTATTATTAAAATCTTAAAGAATTTTCAACTCCTATTACCAGGCTTGAAAAGCTTGATGGAGGGAAAGACATTTTTGGTCGACCCTTTATAATAGTGTTGGTACAAGCTTAATAGGTTTCCGGCCAAAATCAGTAAGTACAACCATTTACGCAAGTATTTTCAACTCATTGGGCACGGTTTGGAAAGTTGATGGATTGAACCGATTAATCTATAAATTTCCATAATAATCGATTAGATGTTTTAGTTACCCCAAAACAGCAGACTAAAAATCTTTTCGGGTTTTTCATATTCAACAGGCCTTTTTCAAAAGCTTGCGGATTGAACCCAATAAATCATTAATTGCCATAATAGAAAGTTTTAAAACTGAAGTTCATTAAGAACCAGCGCAGAATTCTTTTTTAAAGTGTTCAATTCTTAATTTCACCAGGCCGTTCTTCAAAGGCTTGCTAGTTAAACCGATAAGTCATATTAATTGCTATGATTCAGCTATTCTCAGGCCGTTCACACAAGAAGAAACAGAAGGACTGATCCAACAATTATGCTTGGCCAGAATTGTCCAAGTTCACCCAGCGCCAAGTCAACTCTTAGAATGTAAAATGCATTCAATTTCCCAGGTTTTGAAAAGCTTGTTGCCCTTCCACCGATGAATCGTAAATTGCTATGACAGATGTAACTCAAATTTGTCCAAGAACTACCCCAAGTATGGAGTAGGTAAAATCTTTTTAATTCATTCTACAGGCGTGAAAAGATTGCTTGTTTTGAACCCATAGATATATAAGGTGCCCTAGATAGATAGACCTATCTCATCTAAGGGCCTCACCTCGGTGAAACCAGTATATGAACCAAGAAATCATCGATTGAAGGTAGCTATCTCGTCATGGCAAAGTTCCCAAGAAACAGCAGATAAAATCTTTTAGGATTTTTTAACTTTATTCAGTTTTATAGGTTTGTAAGGCTGAATTGAACCAGGCCCATTTTCTGATAGGCGCCCACTTTTGGAATTTTGTCTTTTCCTCCTAGCTGTTTCAAAAATTATGGGACCAGAGTATCATTATTGTGGTTTTACCATTTCTCCCTATGGGCTCTACCTCCATAGCTTACCCAACTTGCTCCTGTCACATGTTTAGTGTTTGTGAAGATCAGACCATGCCTTCAAAATGCCATTCTGGTGTAACTGGAAAATTAAGGTCAGTTTTGTCAAGTGCATTCGTCAACACCCACATTTGCCATACCTCTACTTATTTTTGTTGGAGAATAAGTCCACTTTGTATTAAGATAAAAATTACGGAAATAGCTTTCTTGTACAAGTATGATATGCACGCAAATTCAGGTGTGGATGTGAAATTGTCCGTTCACTTTTACAAAACCATTTTAAAGTGGTTATTAAAACAAACATCAATACTTCTTGTTAACAAAAAAATGTCAATTGATATTTATGTCCTAAGGATTTTGGACTAAAACATCGTTGTTATTGCTCACTCTAATTTGTGTTTACAGCAAATGGATGAGGATGCATCATTGGCGTCACTTATTTTGTCACATCCACCTCTTTTAAAAGTAGAATTTGGGGTGTAACAAGACTAAAATATTCCACTGTAATATTAATTTTGAAATCAATTGGAAAAAAATAAAGATTTAATGAATGGTTTACCATACACATTGGATCATACGCTATTTATGGGCGACTTGCAAATTAATTTTTAATTTGTCTGTTTACTTTGTCCATCCATCACTCCGTCCATCCAAAACAACTTTCTTTCAGTACTAATATAAAATCAGTAGTGTACCAATTTTAGTTGTTTTTTTTTTTTTTTTTTTTTTTTTTTAAAAAGCACAATGAGTTATGTGTCAATTATGCTCTTTAAATTAAGGCCAGACCACTAAAAAAGGGTCCGTGTCACCCCCATTTGTCACACCATCAAAAGAGTTGGGATATAAAAATGCCATAACTCAGCAAACTAAATTGTTTTTGATTGGCTGTTTACACATTGTAGGGTTATGTTTATAATGTCCTTAGGTTGCTTGAGGTTTCAGAACCATTTCCATTTTTAAATTTTTAATAAAAAACGCTTGTCGTTTAGGCTTGCTCGTATGCATGGATCATTGAAACATAATTGGAAGAAACAGAGGCCAGAAAAATATTAAAAGTAAGAAATGTGATAGGTTTTGTCAAAAAAAGTGAAGTTGGAATGAATAAAAACATATTCTTCAGTTAAACAACTACTCAAATTTTAAATGCAATTGTTCCGTTCACAGAAAAGACATGTCAACATCCACCCCTGTGAAAAGTTCAATAACTGCTATTCCCAAGTTAAAGTGTTTGAACTATTATACTGTGTTGTAGGGGACTCATAAAGGTTATTTTAAATCTTCAGCACTTAGTTTGGTTGACAATGGTGAAAACACTTTTATTCAACATCATTTTTTTAGGGTTGTCCGGTCACATTGTAATATGTCAATCCAACTTTTTACAAACATTGCGATCAAACTATCTATTTTATCCTGGAAAGCTGGCAATATTTGTCCTAGTACCTATACCAAGAGATTTAAACCATTGAATAGCCGAGCATACTTGTTATTGTTCAGTGTGTGAAGTAAAAGTAAGCTATTAGTAGTCAATTCCCATTTTTTGGTCACAAGCATTAGCCGTGAATTTGACCATTAGCTGTGAAAATCAACCAATTTATCAAAGTTGTCCTTAGAGGACGCTGGGGCAGACTTTCTGTGCCCAATGTCCATTGTCCTTATATGGAAAGTCAATGTACATTATCCATTGTAATTTTGAATAATTTTCAACAATTACCCAAATTAAAACAAGAACTTGAATTTATTTGAGAGGGGTGAACAATTAAGAGAGCCGAGTGTTATTTTATGAAAAACTGTAGCCTTGGCAAGAAGGGAGGAAAACGCAGGTGAGTAGTAGTAAACAAACTTTTAATACTTTGAAAAAAAAACTCAGTTTGACAAAAAGTGGCGCCTAAGTGTGAAACGGGACACCAATAAATTATTTGCCTGATACTCGATCGTCTGTATGCAGCAAAGTTCACCACGAAAAACCAGCAAAGCAGTAGATTGAACTGAATATAAAATCGAATTGACTAAGATAGTTGCATGTACAATAATACCCTCCCAGAACAGTAGACACTCTTTAGTATGTCGATTCCTATTAATTGCTGTAATAATGATACTTGTGGGCTCCATCTAAGCTAAGTTACACCAAGAACCAGTAGTTTAAACCTGGAGGTGAAGTAAATAATTAACGCAATGTTGTTTGATATGTTGTCTATAGTTCATTTTCACAAAACCCGTAGTCATTTTTTAAACATTTTTCTAAAGGTTTAAAAAACTTGCTGTCTTGACCCTGAAATCAATTTTATAAAGGGTAGCATTACGCAAAAGTTCACCCAAACAAGTGCGATGGCACTAAGATTTTTGAATATAGTATTAGCTTTTTTTTTTGTTTTCCAGCTTGAGAAAAGCTTGACTGGTAACAAGCAATATGCTATGAATATACAGTCTACAGTTTAAGTTAGCAAGAAGCAGTATTAGAGTAGACTGAGTTATTTTCCGGCTTTTTAAAACAGCTTTGTTTTTTTTTTTTTTCCAGCTTGAGAAGCTTGCTGGGGGTAACGGTAACAAGATCATATGCTATGATTTATACAGTCTACGTTAAGTTCATGCAGAAGCAGTATTGAGTAGGACTGAGTATTTCCAGGCTTAAAACAAGCTTACATGGGAGGCTCAAGTGACGAGATCTGATCAAAACATGTGGCAGGTATTAGAAAATGATGCCTTTGTGGTACAAGAGGTGTTAACAGGATGACAGGACGTCTACAACTAAGGTGCACCCATGAGAACCTGTAGACTAAAACTTACCTATTTCCGACTGAGTTTTGAATTATAATGATGGCACCAAGTATTCCTGACTCATAGTATAATAGCTTTTGTGCGGCTTGAGACGCTTACTGGGTAAACAAGCTATGATTATACAGTCTACAGTTTTAAGTTCATGCAAAGAAGAAGTATTATTTATAGTAGGCTGAGTTCAATATTTACTAGGCTTTAAAACAGCTTAGGATTATTATAATGAAATTATAATGATGCTATCAAATGCCCCTAATAATAGGGCTTGAAAGCAGGAAAGTCTACAAAAGTTACCATGAGAACCTGAGACTAAAAATACCTAAACTATTTGAGAGACTGAGTTCTCAGTTTGGCTATAATGATTGTTATCAAAGGCCCCCTCACACGGGAGTTGAAAGCAGGAAAGTATATGAAATACAGCTGAGTCGCATTTCACGTGGTTAGCCTTCCGTGTCGTGTATGAATTGAACGAACACCGTAATTATGTTATTTTTGCCGCCCAAAAGACGGGCAAAGGTGCAAAATTTGGCAGTCCAATGGCAGTTATGCATGATGCACGTACGTGTGAAAAACGCCCTAAAAGGAACACAAGCGTGGAAAAATCGGCCGGAAGTACACTCGGCAGATTTCTACCGAAAAGGGGGAATTCTTCCCCAGAGGGTCCCCTTCATAATTCGGTGCGAATCAGGTCCTTTTGAAAAAAAATCTTGGCCCTGAGAAAGCGCAGACTTTACTCAGGGGACGCCCGGAAGAAATTACTGGGGATCAGAGAGGTTACGATTAGGGTTGGGATTGGGTTGGGGTTTGGAAGCGCGCAAAAAGTTTTGTAATCTTGGCTGGTATATATAGGTCCTAGTCTGTGAATATGCCATACTATGTTAGAAGTCGGTAAGTAGAAAAAAGTTTTGGTTGAGGGAAAAAGTAATCTTTGGCATTACATACAAAAGAAACATCAAAGCAAACAAATTGCCAAAGCGAATTAAAAAATACAAGTTTTAAGCTTGCTGAAGATTGCCCCAAATGATGGCAATTGAAATAAGTAATGGCAGGTCTGGTTCCAAAGAGATGGCCATAAACTCGAAAGGAGTTGTCGCATTCTTTTTAACCTAGGATAACAAGCCGAGTGGCATCCTGACACGAGCGAAGGCTTCGATTGTGGTGCATTAGCGAATAAAACACTGATAGGTATATTGGGGCAAAAAGAAGAGCGTTTATCAGGGCCACCTTGCAAGATAGAAACGAGGGGAAGATAAGTGAGGAGGGCAATGATGAAAAACTTGCGAGAGGCCCGATTTTGGACTGTTACATAGCCGGCAACATCCGTGCCTGTTTACAGCTGCATTCCCATAGTCTTAATTTAGAAAGGACAAGTGTCCGTACAGCATTAGCAGCAGCCTCGCGGTCAATAAATCTTCTAATCCCAGCAAGGTTCCACATCAAAAAATTACTGAATTGCACAAAGATGTTACATGGTCAGACATAGTCATTGTTGAATCAAAGGTAATTAATTGCCTAGGTTGTTAATGGTTGATGGAATGATTTCAACAGAGCCAACACATATTGTGAATTTGGACAATCTGTCCATATTCTTTGGGGATGCTGCGATAAAAAAAATCAGTTTTAGAGTCATTTAATTTCAGCATGTTGTTCATCAGCCAAATACGCAGATTCTTCACACAAGATGTTAACCTAAAGATGGCACATTCGGCATCCCCTGGAACATTTGCATTAAATTACACGTATATTTGTATATCATCCGCGTACATATGGTAGTTTAGACCATTTAGACCATATTATGGAAGAGACATATTGAGAGTATATTGTAAAACATCTAGGATCAATTATTGATCCTTGTGGTAAACCACATTCAAGAAAGAAAATCTTTGACATATTACTTCCAACAGACACTCTAAAGTGGCGACCAGTTATGAATGAACTAAACCATTGCAATGTTCTATGTGTTCTATATCTGCGACTACTCTGTTCACTAATCTTTGGAATATTGTCTTTTATATTGGTATAGGCCATCGGGTCTACAAAAGGCGGAAATTTCTTTGGCACTGTCAGCGAGGGGAACTTGCCAATACCCCTTCAACAAATCAAATTTGCTAACAAATTTGGCACTTCCAATTCTGTCTATGCAATCATCAATCCATGGAATCGGATATGAGTCAGTTTTGGAACAGAGGTTGACTTTCTGAAAATCTGTGACAAAGCGAAATGATACATGGGGAGCTCCATTCACTATTGCTCTGTTCAATTATTCCATTGTCTAACATGTATTTCACCTCAGTTCTGATATGTTGCAACTTAATTGCATTCACCATATCTTTATCAGCTCCGAATTGCCTACATCTATGTTATGAGTTATGACATGTGTCTCACTGGGTACATCAGGAAATATATTTTCCCACTTGTGAATTAATTCTTTCAATTCACTTTGTTGACCTTCTGTGAGATGACCTAGTTTCTTGTCTAAATTGGCAAGTATGTCAGAATTTTGCAATTTCACACCATAATCGTTTTCTTTGTTTACAGCCCTGTCTTGATCAGCTACTGTTTCTGTGATGTCATCAGCACTCTCAAAAGTAGCACTAGAAACTGAACACACGGGTTTTGCAGGGTCATCTCTTTCTCTATACTCTTTGAGCATATTTATGTGATATAACTGTCGACTTTTGCGTCTACCGGTTTTGATAACATAGTCAAGGCCTCCCACTTTGTTCTCAGTCTCATATGGTCCAGAATACTTGGCTTGCAAAGGATGCCCTTGTAGTGGTTAAAGTGCCAAAACTTTCTCACCTGGTTTGAATACTCTGTTTCTGGTATCTTTGTCATACCATGCTTTCATTTTTGCCTGTCTCTGTTTGAGATTTTGTTTGGCAATTCATTGGCTCTCTGGAGCTTGTGTCTGAATTGAGACACAGTCTAAAAATTTACGTCAGGATTTTCACACCACCACTTTCCTATCAGTAGTTTCAAAAACAATTTGGGTGTTTGCATTTTGTAAACAAGGAAAAGTAACTAATTATTATTTTCCTTGTAAGCTTCACTTCTCACCAAGGATGCTGCCATAACTGCCCATCATTTTATCAAACTTGAAAAGCATGCAGTCGTCAGCTTACAGACCATGCTAATCTTGCCTATTGTATTATGTCTAAACCCGGTTAAGTCTGACTCAGAGATTTCGAAATATTATTTTTTTGTGTAAGATCCACTAGAAACTAAGATATTAACCGAAATTGCACAATTTCCTAAATTTGAAGATGATCAGATTTTTCGTTTTTGATGCAGTAAGCATTTATTTGTCGTATTACGGACGTCCATAGGTACTGTTTTAACAAAATTCCGGATCCGAATTTTAGAAAAAAAGTTGTATTTTCCTATATAAAGGAATTCGATTTTCAGCTTAGCAAATTTCACACCGTGCTGTAGTATATGGACAAGCATTATGTACATGCAAAAAACAAACACCGATTTTTTGGAAATTGGAGGGGCGCCCTCCTCAGGAAATCTCTGAGTCTGCCTTTAAAATCTACCGTACGCCTGTCTGAAACACAATGCCTAATCCCACAGTCTGAATGCTTTTGAATTGCGTCAAAAACAAGCTTATAGATAAGCTAGGGATACACTGTAAATTCTGGGAGGGATGTCAACACCTTCACTTTCTGTGGCAGGAATTGCCGCAAACTGCCACAAACTATTGCTGTTTCTGCTGTTTTAGAAGAATGCAAACATCCAATTTGTTATAAAATTTGTGGAAGTGATTTCAGTAAGAGTCAATTTTATTATGTCCGATAATATTTTCTGATAAACGAATCTTCGAAATAGCGATCCTTCGGATAAATGCGTAGACCCGAAAGGAAAGACTGCGAAGATGATAATCGGCCAAAGGATGTGGTAAGGCTGTGCCCGGGGCCCGCCTGGGGCATGATAAAGGATTAAATCCTTTGACTATAATTGCAGCTAATGATGTGTTAGGCAATACAATCAATTTACCGTGTCACCCTTGGAACAATACGCAACCGTTACACCTGTTAACATTCAGTGCGGCGTTTATCGAAGAATGCCCACCAAGCAGGGCCACTTAGCACCTGTGACCATCAAAAGACATTATGGTCTGAATCTTTGATTCAAGCTTTATATGTGGGATATACGTTCAGAAAGACTCATTAATAATGAATAAATGGTTTTTATATTCTTGCTTTAAAACTGGCACAATTTGTAATCAGCACTCAAAATAATGAATAGCTCTGCTCTGAAACGATTGTCACAGGTGGTCAAAATTTCATATGCCGTACATGTATATTTACTATAATCAAATATTCGTGTACAAGAGTGTGCCTGTCAAGTCACGGGTCGCTGAGCACGGTACAATTATTTCAAACGTTAATGGTTACAGAATAGCAGGAAATACTGCATTATTGTACAGGGAAGGATGCAAAAGAATCGCTTAACCTCTTGTTGAGTTCAACGATCAAGCCCTCGTTCCATTCTATTTATAATTTAACTTAGTTGTCGCAAGTTAAATACCGGGTTCCATTCACCGTTCAGGCTTTTTTACTCAGCAAGTGCCTGCTGCCAAACAAATATTATTTCAAGTAGATAACAATTAGTGATTGAAATTGTTTTGCCACTTCCAGGAAAATTTTACACAGCAGTCTGATCAGATTCACTAACACAAAACCATGATTTGCAAAGTGTTAGTAACTCCATTTTTATTCCAATGCCAGTTAAAAGCGACTGCATGGGGAGGCGATCTGCGCAAAGGGAGGATATCTTCACATGACACTCCAGACTGCCAGTTGGAATCTAGCATAGATTACATTTCAGCATAACAAAGAATATCAAAAGACTATTCTAGTGAGAATGAAATGCTTCAAGATGGGCTCATTGACAGAAGAGGTTCTTTTAACCCTTTCCTTAAGGAACCAGTCATAACCGTGGTTCTTCTAATACACCAAGACGTAAATATCATCGTGTTGCCGAAATGGAATCAAGGAATTCTGGACATGCAGAACAACGGGGTACTAATGACGATCACTCAGATTCCGGGCATCAGCAGCATTGCCGACAAATACATAGAGAGAACATCCTTCTATTCATTCCAAATATTATAAGTATGTTTCTGTGTCAGTCGTTGAATTTAATTTTAGTGCTACTGTTTTTATTTAACCTTTAATAATGGGGACTGTAGTGCACAGATCTTACGTGAGTGTGCAAACCTGGATAAGATTGTGAGTTTTGGTACACAAGTACTTTATACATTGATAATCAAAAAAACATTATGGAAGCACTTGCCACACCCCTTTCATGGCCCCCAGCTTGGATTTCAAGGTTACACAGGGGTAAAGTTTTTATAATGTTCCGATTGTATTGAAAAGCACACCATGATGTCTGTCTGGTTACAAGGATTCCAAAAAGGTATAGTTTATACTACCTGTGACTTATAGTTTAGAAATTACATGAATTATGGGGTAAAAACTGTAAAAATGGTAAAAAAGTAAATTTTGGTTTGTACAGGGGTCAAAAATTAAAAGTTGCTCAAATTTTTGTAAACTGTGGTTCAAATTGTTGGTTTAGCTCATAGAATGGAATTAGGAATAGTTTTGACTATCTTACGTGTCTGGTTATTTTACCAAAATGACGAATAAAGTCAACAGCTATTGGCAGCTATTGAATTCTATTGACCTGTGACCTATATTTTGTTGGATAACGTGAAAACTAAGCATAACAGATACTGCAAACTATTCCTTATTTCAATCCTTTAAGCTAGGAAAACAATTTGCATCACATACATTAACTGGATCAAAGCAACTTTTAACTTTTTACCCATGTACACACTTTTCCACCATTTTTACAGTTTTTACCCCGTAACTCCGGAACTATAAGCCATAGATAGTGTATAACTATACCTTTTTGGAATCCTTGTAACCAGACAAACACCATGGTGTGCTTTTTAACACATTCGGAACATTTTAAATTTTTGACCCCTGTATATAAACCTTGAAACCCAAGCTGGGGCCATTAAGGGGGTTGGCACGTGCTTCCATCAATTTTGGATTATCAATGCCTAAAATACTTATGAGCAAAAATTCACAATTTTATCCGGAAGCGCACACTCTTTCACTACAGTCCCCTGCTATTAACCACAAGTGAGCTATTTCACTCATGATACATCTGTTGACGAGTCTGATTTTGTGCAGTAACTCTTATGGATGTTTCCGTAACATGACCAGGTTTACCTTATTTGCATATTCGTCATGATAATGAGCTTATTTGCATATTTTTTCAAGATATCGATGAAGTTCTACACTCTAAGAAAAAAAAGTGCGAAAGAGCTTCATAAACTTATCCTCTATATGGAACCCTGTAAGGTTCTTCAACGAACGTAGGCTGCAGGCTGTTAGGAACCTTTTTGGATTCTCAGATTTTTAAGAAGAATTTTTGAGGGTTCCATTCTTGAAGGTTCCATATAGAGGACAAAACATGTTCTAAAGCCGTATTTTTTCTTAGAGTGTATACGCAATTAAGTGGACGTCCCATCACTCACACCACCTTGTCAGATGTTATTACGTTATTATTATTACGTTAGATGCACCGGGGACCGGGAACTAATTCGTTTGTAGGACTCATCGATCTTTCAATTGCGAATTTAAACCTGGCAGAAATTGGGAAACAGATAACTGCGTGAATTAAATCTTATCACAGCTGTTTTAAGAATATGAAATAATCTCTGATTTTAAAAATGAATATTGTTAATAATTTGGAATTAACTTTAAAAAAAAATTATCACATTATATAATTTCCGAGAAAAAAATCCGAAAGCAATAGAACTACACTCAACTTTCATTTGTTTTGACTGCAGACTACGTCCGTTTGTTACTTATTATTTGATGGCGTGGCTGGGCGAGGACCACATTTGCTGGTGCCTATTCTGTATCTCCTTTAATAATTCTTGATTATGCTGATGGCATCACTGCTCGATACTTAAATTTGTGTAAGTGAAAGCTAACACTCTCAGTCAATTTGTGTCTTCAAATTTAGATAGAGGGGACTTTTGATCGTCACTCCTAAGCTGCCTAAGTAGCTTGACTTTTGACCGTCACCTTATAAAGCGCCCTAAAAGTTCTTTGTTATGTACGTATATACATGCGTATGGGGATGTAATTTTGACAGCGCTGTATTGGATTTCATCTCAAACATCTCAGAAGTTGCGTCAGGTTTTTAGTTTATTTATAACTGGGTTGTTGATTCGTGTAGAAATTTGAACCTATTGTGTTTTAACATGACCATGGATTTCTTGCTTTTCCTACAATCATTGAAACATATTATTGTCAATGTGGCAATAAGATCATAAAAGAAATTCCTGCCAAATCATATTGTTTCTTCCTTGGTGCACTAAAAGTTGGTGTTTTTATCAAAATACAAAGAGTTGACATCTATAATTGTTAAAAATACTTCCTTAGTCATTACTTGCATACTGTCCTTTACGGAAACACTTATTACTATAGTAGATTCAACCCATCGTGTCACCAGAGTAATTCAACCCATCGTGTCTCCAAGGGAAGTTTTGGACTGCGTCGATTAGTTGGGAAATGAGGTAGAAAAGAAAATACATGGACCGATTCACCGTTTCATGAATGATCTTTTGTGGGTTTCTTCGTATCCAATAACACGGCGCTCAAAAGTCAGTTTCATTCAACATCGCCATGTTACATTGAATACCATTGAATCAAATACAATTAGAATGTTTTAGAGTTAATGTAGCTATATGCGCTTACGTTGACTTGAATGGCTTTCAATAAGCAAGATTATTTTTCTCAGCATCGGACAACACTGTTGATATTAATTCTGATTTTTAATTTCCAACCACATCACATGCCCCTCATTCAATGCCCATACCTTCTGAAAAATACTAGATGTGCAGTGGCGTACCCCAGACTCTTTGCAATGTGGGGGGGGGGGGGGCGAAGGGGTGCCAAGGCTTTTTTTAGGGGCCAAATTTGGGTCCTTCCATAGACACTGGTACAAAAAGGTCATTCATTTGGGGGGCTGAAGGGTGGGGGGGCAAGAGTTCTGTTTGGGGGGCTTGCGCCCCCTGCCCCCCGCTGGTTACGCCACTGTAGAGGTTACACGATGTGTTGAATCTACTATACACGTAATGAATGGAGTTCATATCTTTGAAAACAATGCTTTCTGCCTTTTTCTGTCAACTTCTCAGTTGGAAAAATACTTAACGAATTCTATCTGACTTATCCGTCACTTTCAACAGCTATTCCTACAAATTTACATTATTTGTGAGTCCTTTTGGGTAAATCAACTGATAGTGCTCCTTTATGTTTTGTTTTTTGTTCATTACTTTCTGAGATAAAGTCTCTTTGGGGGAGGACAAAATAGCAGTTTACTACATAGTAACAACACATACGGCCACATGCATGCTGCCTTGACGAAACCCTCTTGAGAGGCACATCCTTTTTTGTCACACAACTCTGCGCACCTCTATAATGATTTTGATCCGACTTAGTTCAATAATAATACAATGCTAGGAATATTTTATATAACAGTAAAATTGATATCAAAACTATCCTGACATGTCCACCAATATATCACCCTTTAAAAACCCTATCTACCCTTTGTCTGTTTGAGAAGGAAGTAATTTTCGTCGATCACACTTATCAGTTTATTTAGCAATAACTTTTGCGGTAGTTTTCTAGTCGGCATGCAGCAGGTGTTCTGTTGCATTGTTTGTGGATAATAGGAGAAGGTTTGATGAATATACACCCTCTTTTGTTCATGCAAGGTACTAAATTTGGCCAGGTTCTTGATGCTGTTTCTAGACCAGCTGGCTTATGGAATGAAGTAATATTATCCTATGCGCATGCCAAATCAAACGTACAATTTTACATTCTAATGGCAGCTATTACGCAGGTTGGAGGCTTGGGGTTTTCATGCAGGTTACTTAGTGTATACGCAGTGTAATGACTGTATTTTATATGATTTTTTTTTTTTTCATATCAGTATCAACATGTGGTTTTTCTTTTAAGTGAGTTGCTATATAGGATATACTTTACTGAATGAATTAAGGTTAAATGCGATTTATGTAATTTATGGTCAAACTAAAACCGTGCAAGCTGAGACCCCGCTGACACACGAGAAAAGATGACACAAAGAACTTCGTGTATTTTCGTATGTGTATAGAGAGTATCCAATAAAATATCTAGGACTACTCTTATCTGGAGCAATATTTAAAATATCATTAAAACGCCCAAGTTTTGCATGTCTCAGAGTTTTCCCCGACGTGGCGCACTTCTCATTTTTCAAACAGAGTTTTTTTGTATACCAATATTGCTTGTCTGAATACTATTCCTGTGGAAAAACCAAGCTCTATAGAAAATAACAATTTGTTATGAAATTCGCATCCGGAATTAATCGTTGACTCGTATCCTATGCATGGCACTGTTATACTGTACATTACTGCATGAAAACGAAAAATCCGATTGACATCTCTAACTTTGGAATTTTGCATTTTCGGTACTATCTTAAGTTCTAATGACTATTTTTAATTAATAATTTTCCAAATCTCGAGTCGCCCTTTTTTGTGTAACACAATTTTTTTTCACATTTTTTTGCATTGGTTGGAAGCCTTAAAACTGTGCTTGTGTATCATAGTGAAGGGGCCTATGTAAAATTTGGTTAAGTTCATGTTAATTATTATTTCTTGCTATTAGCCTATACCCATAGGTCAAGTACGTAGCACGTGTTTTTGTAAAATGTGCAAGAAAAATGATCGATGAGTCTATAACCAATACCCATGGAACGAATCGTTGTTACCGTGAATACCCACGATTCGCACTTCAGAGACAAAAGTCTGTAGACTAATTAATCTTAGACTCTCAGCACCTGTAATATGATATTTTCAATTATTCGACCCCATCCAGAGCCTGATAGTCTCGTCTAAGCAGGATCCAGTTAGTCGCCCTATACCGAGGTGGGCATCGCAGGTTGGGTTTGGGTAGGCTGCCCCCGGAAATAGTACCCACAGCTATACCATTTTTTCCCAAAAGGGGACCCATAGCTTACCAGAATCAAATTGTTGGCCAAATTTAATGCAAATTTATTTTTGCCTTTTCCTCAAATGTGGACATTTTTACTTTACTTTTCAGCTTGAGACAATTTTACCTAATTTTTCCAAGCATTTTAGACAAGTTGAGTTTTCCGATGGGAAAAATACTGAAAACGGACCCCTTGTCATATCCCAAAATTGGCATAAAAAAGGGTCATTGATATACTAGAAGGCTAAAAATGAGACGAGTCTGTGCAAGTCCCATGTATGAGTCATTATGGTGTTGGATCCCCCTTAGCATATACCAACCCCATGCTCACACTGCTATGAATGACCATTTGTTGGTACACCCATTATGTTACACAGTTTTGGTAAAAAAGTGCAAGACAAAATTGTGATTTCTCTTCATTTTGTAGATGCTGTATCCTTTTCAACCATGACCCCTGAATAGTCTATCAAGGCTAAAGCAGATCAATAAGTCATCCCCATAGAGCTGCTTTAAGCCCAATGGTTAAGTAACGGAATTGTGTTACACAGTTAGTAAAATGTTCCACACAAAATGCGATTTTTTTTCCATAAAAATGTGCCCGAACATGAACCTTGTATACTACGTACTGCTGTCCCCGGCTGCTGTCACTTATCCATAGATGATAATGTTATATTCCTTGATTCGAACCAATACTTTCACATAATCTTTAAGTTTTCTAAACAGCACTGTTATCAAGTGTTCTAAACACACTGTATCGCTTTAGCTTCTTTCTTTGATGAACCTTTTTTCACAATTGACATTATCATTATTCCCTGGTCTGTTGCAATTAATCAGGGCAGGCCAATAGCCCCTAAGCAGTAATGATCTAATTGTTTCAGAACCTAATTTCAAATCATAAACTAAGCTTATATCCCGCGATCATCAGGCGGTCGCCGTCACAACCCATCACCCCCCCCCACACACACACCCACACAATCCCACAAAAGGGGCAAAAGTGTCCACATATTTGTTGATTTTGTCCATACAAATGGTTCCAAGTGTAGAGAAGTTTGACAAGAAAGTCCACCTTTTAGTGAATGAGATTTTCAAAAGTCGCACATTTTCAAGTCCCGCACCCCCTAACCAAGGAGTTTAAATTTCCAAATCGTACACTAAATGCAAGTTCAAGTCCGGTTCAAGTATGAAGTACAACCCTTTTTTTCAAGATTTCAGTGGTTTTGCTACCCTTTTTATCGGATGTAAGCGTGCACCATCTTGAAAATATTCCCTTTTACGTGTGTTCTGTGGTCGCACATGATATCCCCGTAGATTACAGTGACCACCCACCCCGGGCACTGTATGGAAAGAATATTAAACATCACACTGTGGCTGAGACTGAAAGAATACCTAGTACCCTAACTTTGTCTCTGTAGGGCGAATCGTGGTTGTTTTTACGTTATAACAACAATTCATCCATATATTTGGTTTAAACCCTCGTCTTACCAGAGGGGGGGGGGGGGTAACCACCCAGTGAACTTTGCTCGGGTGCGCTAAAAGCCAAAAGCGTTCGTAAAAAGCTTATGGGTAATCGTTCTCTCATCCTTTCTGTCATTTTTAGCGAAAAAAATGTGAGGTCGCACCTTCACCTGGTTAGGGTTGCCTTCAAAGTCGAGGGTAGGGGGGTTGCCACCTACAATATTTTATGGTAAAATTTTTTGAAAAGAGTATGCACAGTTGGCTCTAAAACTCTGTTTTATGTAAAATTGATGTCACTTACCATCATTTAGAGCTGAAAACAGCATGAAAATCCGATATTCCTACGACTTTTAGCGCAAAATTGGATTTTCGCCCATTTTCTATGGAAAATGCCAATTTTGTCGGCACAATGACTTTATGACGTCATTATGACGCCATACTAGGTATGTTGGTACTTATTTTGGTATCAATGGAAAGAGGAGGACCATAACTATCCACTGGTATCAATATATCATAAGCATCGGGTGCTTTATAACGAATTCTCGAGGGGTTGGTAACCACCCCCCCCCCCCCCTTGGTAAACCGTGTTACAAAAAAGGCTTGGTAAGACGAGGAATATAGACTACATCAACTATTTTCTCTTGTACATTTTCATGAAACAACTTGGTTTCCTTAGCCATAGGCATTAATAGCAAGGTATAATGGGGTTGTGTAGGGTTCACTATACATTGTGCAAAAACATGAGGCCTAACTCTTGCTTTGGACAGGACTCACCCGACTGGGGTCTGAATAAGGCAAATTTATGTCTCTAATTAGCTTATTTGCATATAACAAGAAAACAAAAGCTCAAGTAACAAAATAAATATCACATACAATATTCCTTGTGAAATTTGCCATATTTTGATACCAAGGTCGATATACTTTGGACGATGTATGACCATTTTGACCTTTGACCTCGTGTCAGGGTCACTAAAGGTCAACGGAAAAACTGGCAACATCGATTTTTTCTTCCTCCTGAATAGTCAGACCCAGTAGAATACATTTATAATGGTTGCCAACAATTAACATGAACTTCATAAAATCACTCTCTGGAGAACATAGGCCCCTCCACTATCAGTGCAATTTTGTCATTTTAACTTGCCAATTGACAGCGCTATGCTATTCCAAGATCGTTTCGTTTAAGACTCGATCAGTTTTGGACAAACGGCGCGGTTCCAAATCTCACAGGATCAAGTCCTTTCAAATACACATATCTGTCCAGTTCAAACATGCTCTCAAAACCGCGCAACCGCACTAGAAGAATCAAGAGTTAGTAGAACCCTTCAAAATATTTTCGAATTTAAAGGATACCATTATTATGTTACATTCATTGGCGTACCGACCCGGGGACAAGGCAGCTGCTCCCCAGCTCCAAATATCGGGACGAAATAAAATAAAACAAAAATACACTTGCATTTTCGTCCCGATTTTTGAGGGCGACCAATTTTTGCCTAAATTTGGGCCATATTTATGTATTTCATCCCTTTAACACTTGCTGGAGCAGGTCACCGCCGACGATCAGCGGGGAATTTAGCACCCCCTGACTCGAGTTTTTCGGTACGTCACTGTTTTTGGCGTATATTTTTTCATCGAACCGTGCCAAGGCTTTTGTCAAACTGTCTTAATATGTCTTTGTTTAAAATTACAGCGCAGCTATGTTTAATACAGGCACTCATAAGTTGACAGGTGACGTCAATCTTCTTGTTTCTTTGTTTTACACACCAGTAAGTGAACATCCCAATTTCAATATTTTGCTTTCATTGTTAATAAAAAGTTTTTGTTTGAGTCCTGAATCCAACATGCTAATATAATTATTTGGTCTATTTGCATATAATCGGTCGATTAAGAGGTCATATGTTACTTTTTTACTGTTTATGTTTATGTAATACATTTTTTCCTTTCATGCATATAAAATCGTGTATATATCTCTAATACACATGCAAGACTTTTAATACCGCTTAAAATGTGTCGCCTGATACATAAGACATGCACGGGAACTTTTCCAATGTATTCACTGGTATTTGTGACTGTATAATGTGTCTGTACAATGTGTAAAAACGTAGTTTGCTGGATTTTAATGAAACTTTGACATGTTGACCATGTGGGTAGGGGTTCATCTATGGTGCTAATTAAAGTGGAGACAAAGATTGTCAAGGGCTCATTTACTCGGAGTTTTATAGTCGCTGAAGACAAAAAATAAAGTGTCAGCAACGAAGCACTTTCTCATTTCACTCATTATGGTTAAGGTATAACGCAAAAAAAGGTAACGCAAGTGTTCCGCGACACATGTATTTTTAAATCGTTATCCTTCATTTTGGAACCCTAAACTGTAATAGGTGAACACCTTTAGGCCTGCACTCTGAAACAAAAGAGCCATTAAAAGAAACAATTTAAGTATTACATTTTAGGAGTGGGGGAGACTGCCGGACAACTAAAATGGGGACATAGAAGCGACAAATGTTGACGAGAAGGGAAGAAAGGGGGAGAGGGAGAAAGAGAAAGAAAGGGAAAAAGAAAGGGAAGAGGAGAAGAGAGAAGAAAACGGGAAGGAGGGAGGTAAAGAGAAGGAAAAAGGGGAAGGAGAAGGGAAAAGAGAGGAAGGGTATAAGAAAAAAAGGAAAAGGGCGAAGATGTTAATGAGGGATTTATTGTAGCTTCAAACGAATTTATTGTGAAATTTGTGCTCTGAAACACTCCTTTTTTACCTTTTAAGATGTCAAAACCCAGGAGCTTCCGGGGTTCCGCCCACTGAACCCCCATCGGGACTCCGCCCCTGGACCCCACTATGGGCCCTTAGGCAGGCCCTTGGACCCCAACCCTATAGGCCTTCGCGGCAAGACGCTTTAATATCCCAAGCCCAAGCTGTTACAGCAATCGGGAAACTTTTGACTGAGTCTTGCTCCCTCCCCCGGAGGTTCAGGTCTCGTTACGCCCCTAGACTAGAGCCGGTTTCCATTCTAAACAAAGACGCGGTTCAACCGACATTAACCGTCAGCCAACCGGCAGGTGAGTTTTGAAGCCACTCCTAACATGACATTTCGCGACTGTTGTTATATTAGTTGGATTGAAATTTAACTTGCGTTCCTATACACAATTAAAGGAGCACACAGAGTCGTGTTTCTGTCCCATGCAGACCAAGTTACAGAAGCTATAAATTTACGGGTTATTTCGGAATTTTTCTTTTCCGTTACAGATGATTCTTGATGTGACTGTGATTTCTTTTACAACATTTGATGCTGCGCAGTATCTTATCTGGTTTACTGAAGGACCAAAAGGTTGGTCTTTTTAGCTGAAGAAAAAGATTCTCTCAGAAATGAAATTTGTTGCGTGGATTTTCAAGGATATGTTGTCGGGAATCGAACCTACATTTGAAATTATCTAATATATAATAAATACAGGGTCAGAAAATCACGCGTCTTGCAACTAAAAGAACACTACATAGTCCAAAAGTAGGCCCGTATATGACCTTATACAGGGTGAGTAAAAAAAAATTGACCCTGATTGTGTCCGCCATTTTGAATTTTTAAGTAATATATATCTAACATATTTGGTATCATCTGAAAGCTGGGTCATTATCTTTAATTTACTGCAAAGATCATTCACATCGGTTAGGTATAGACCGAGCTACAGTCGTTTGAATCAAGTAGTCGGTTTTCTGCTCTGTCCACGGATTCACATTGAAATGAACGGCGTTCAGCGAAGGAAATCCGTGTCCAGAAGAAAATCAGGCGATTTATTCACTGCAGATTCTTGATTCGAAAGACTGTAGCTCGGCCTATACTTAACCGATTGGAATGGTCTTTGCAGCAAATTAAAGATAATGAAATACGTTTTCCGCAGATACCACATATGTTAAATATATATTATTTAAAAATTCAAAATGGTGGACACAATCAGGGTCAAGTTTTTTTTTTACTCACCCTGTATAAGAGTCTGTAGAAAATGTTTTTAATGGTTTTTAGGTAAAATTGCCCTGTTGATTTCAAATCTCGACGATTTTGAGCATTTTGAAATAGGGAAGGAGAGAAAATTAACACGGGTAAAATTTGTAAATTTCTATACGGGGTCAAAAGATGTATAGACTGTTCATTCGGTCATATGGATTAAAAAAGGTACAATTTGCTACATCTAAAACCTTTTGTCTTAGTACAGTACGACAGCCCCAAAAATGCTCTGTTCAAGGTCATCGTGGGTAAACCTTTATAATCCTAATTATGTGATTTGTTTCAGTATAGGAACGTTTAAAACAGGAATTCATTATAATCATATTCATGCCCATTCATTACATTAATGTAAATAAGGGACCCAATATGGAGCAACATTGATATGTCCATGTGATGATACAGCATGAATAAATAGCCATAGCTATACAATTTCTCCAGAAATATACCTTGTATAATGTGATCAATCGTATCAAAGACCTTCGATAAATCCATAAATATGCATGAAGTTGAAGAGTATACCATGTTGTTTTCGACAATAAGATTGCCAAAAATGTATATAAATTCCTTGATATTACGAGGCTAAAAAACGAAATATCAATCAAAAGGGAAGGGTCAATTTCAGTTGTACAGGGGTCAAATTTCTTCGATTTGGATAAAAATGGTGCAAATTATTAGTGGTAGGGGAAACAAAGGTCAAGTCCCATCGTTTGGCAATGGGGCTTGACCTTGTCTAGACTTCCCCATCCTCAAGTCACCATTTTTGCAAGACTTAAATCGCGTTCTAGATGTCCCTATCAGGTTGTCTACATATTTAATCCCTCAAATAGTTGGTACCTGAGATGTGTTGCAAATGTCTGCTAGCCCCATCGCGCGATATCCTTCCGCATGACGGCGAGGTAGGAAGAAGAAAAGCTGTCACTAGCATACTATGTATTGACAGTTTGTCGTAGCTATGCTGTTATTAAAAAATATCAATTTATTCCATACAGCTTATGCAGGATTAAAATCAATATTTTACCAGATCTTGCATCGCTATATATAGTGGGTGAGAGTATCACACTAGCGGATACGAGTATCGATTTATAATACAGATATCACTGGTTCGAATCTCAATGCAACCTCTTCAGACAAATACATTTCAATACCTTTCAGAATAAGAGAACGATTTTCTAAGTCAAGGGTTTAAAATAAGAAAGTTGTTTAAAAGTTTGAAACAACCAGGGTTGTTCATGTTCCATGCTTTAACAACTTGTGAATATTAAACAGTTGTTTAAGCATGGAACTTGAACAACATCAATTGTTTAAACTTTTAAAACAGAGTTTTTGCAGTGTACAATACCGTACGTAAAGATATTAACACATCTCGGAAAAAAATAATTGCTGACCGTCAATGACAAAGAATTGAAGCTAATGAGAAAATGTGTATTATATATTGCAGTGTTTTCAATAGGACTTGTTCGTTGGGTTTTCCTGTTGACATTGCCCTTCCATCTCTTCAGCATCCTGATCTACATAGGCAAGTTTTCTCAAGGAGTTACGTGGCTTGTTGATTTAAGTGTACGTGAAAGAGAAGAACACCGACAAAGAAACAAGCCTGGAAATCCAGATGGATGACATATGGTTGGAGAGAAAAAGGAACATCAACGATGAATCGAGGAACAGCATATTTACGGAATATTTAATGAACTTTAAGAATCGTTGCTGGTTGTGCAGAATCAAGCTCGTAAATGATATTTAAGATTGTTTGGGGTCGTGGTTATTTTTTTTTTTTTAAATTGGTGAACCTCTGCTTTGAAGATTGTTCCTGTGATCCCAAATTTTCATGGAATTTTTACAGTTTCTTAACTTAGGAACATTTTTGGCGAAGGTAGAAGTAGTTCATTCCCAACAGTCATTTTCCAATTTTGTTAAAAATTATCTTCGGTTTCAGTGAAAGTATACAATAGATTTTTATATAAATTATACAGGGAGATTCTTTGGACAAAAGCAAACCAAATTACAAAAAGAAAACAAGGCGAAATTTTATGAACATGATGAAGGTTATTGCGCAAAAAAGAGCCCCTTAAAACGATGGAAAAGCTTATTATACCGTGCCTTTTGGCAATATTGTACTCAATTTCTCTATTATTTTATATAAAACAAATGATTAAATTTTTTCATTTCAAATACATAATATTTCATACAAGAAAGAGCTAAGTAAGAAATTTTATGCCAAAGATCTTCATTACAATAAGTTGTTACACTGTAAGTGACACACTTATGCAGTATATGTAAGTTTTGGGGCAAATAAAATATCATGCTTAGAATCTAAGGAATCAATCAGTGGTGTTCATTATTTATGAAGGAATTCCTCAACGACAGTATAAAGGGCTAAGACTAGATAAGTCTGTTAGTGGCAGGCGCGGATCCAGGGAGGGGGCGGAGGGGCGCGCGCCTCCCGGTAATTCTGCAAAATCTTGCAAAATCAGCCCATTTTGGAAGCTTTTGGACAAGTTTCAGCCTTTCAGCTCCCCGGTAATTTTGACGTTTTTCAAATCCTGGATCCGCCACTGAGTGGAAATCGCCATTGCCGATAGAAGAGGATTGCAAGTTAGAAAACTGCAAAAGTATCTGTACAAAATTACGTTTTACTAAATGAATTTCGAATATTTAGAAAGCTAAGGAATCAGAATTTATCAAAATCTAGTTATTCTTGGGAGATTTGGTGTCACGGCAAAATTATGAAGTGAGGAACTCAGTAGTGTGTACAAAATCCATATACCCGAAAGTGTGGTTCTGAAACATATACCCTCAAAACTTTGCACGCGTAAGATGTCCTCCAAGTTTTTATGTGATGTAAACACCAAAATGTAGCATTTTCAATATACACAGAAGAGTAATTTAACTTAAAAGCAATCTAATTTATTTTTAAAATGCGCTCCGAAATATAATTCCTTATAGGGATAAACGCACTCCCGGTGAGTGTAACCGTTAAAAATGAATAATAATAGTACAAAGTCTTAAAAAAACATTTACTTGGATTATAATACTGCGAAATATTAGTGTCGTCGATCGACAACCCCGTTGTCTTGAACTGCTGGACAAACTTTATCTTCGGGACTGCTCCGAAAAAGGAACTCAAATTCTGATTCTGAAGAAAACTCCCATGGATTATATACATAGATTTGTAAAACTTTTGCATGCTGTCATTTTAGTCTAGCAGATTAAATGGGTTCCCATGCACCCCCCTAAAGTTAATCCACTAACCTCGACGGATTTTGACGTCAATATTTTGTTCTTAAATTATCATAATATTACAGTTCCCCAAATTACCGTTTGGAAATCCCTAAAGCCCAAATCGAGCAGATCGTGTCCTATCCCCCCCCCCCCCGCCCAGGGTAACTACGCCTTAGCGGGCGCCAATGTCTTTAATGGGTGGGGTGCAGGAGTAGAGCCCCTGCTGGGGTTCAGGGTGGATCCCCTGGAAGCTCTTGGATTTTAGCTATTAAGAAGGGTATTTTTGAAGGGTAAAGTATAGTAATTAATTCAAATGATAGAATGGGCACTTAACCCAACCGACGGCTAGTATAAGTGTCTATGGTGCTGGGGGCTAGGGAACCGATCCCTAACAATTTTTTTCTGGACCATTTCAGCTCCCCGACTGAAATTCCCTACACTACTGAAAGACCAAACTAGGGGGAATGTCCCATAGCTCCCCTCCCGTTTGCCCATGCCACTGCCACACTCGTGGTTTTCTTAAATTTATTTTACCCATTTTGATCACAAGTACTGATGGCACATTACAATTCTTAATTCTTGATTACCGTGGTCTAAACTTGAAACAAGACTAGTTGGCTTGAGGGAAAGTCATTTTAAATATTTGTGATACTTGGAATTATGCGAAGTCTGGGGTTCAATCTTATGCTTCTGGCGCCGTTCTCTTTGTGTTTCTTTCTCTCTTCCCTTTCTTTTCTCTTCTCTTTCCCTTCTCTTCTCTTCTTCTTGAAGATCGCTGGGGGTGTACTGTTCCACCCCCCCATGGCGACGGGCCTGAGGATCCGTACGGAACCTTATCAGACGTGACCTGTAGTATTAGTAATCTTTGACTCTTAAGGCCCCTATTTAACTATACCCCAGGGCCCCTTTGCAACTACCACAGGACCCCTTTTCCAACTACCAAAGATACCCTTTCCAACCGTCTCAGAGTCCTTCCCTGTTGCCACAGAACACCCTTTTCAAGTAACCCAGATTGCCCTTAACATTGCCCTTAACACAGGTGTTCTTTTCCCAACAACCCATGGCACCGTGCTTTCCACACAACCTCCACACCCTATCCCAAATACCCGAAAGTTACCCTTTCCATCTACATATGGCCAATTCCCAGATACCTATATGTCCCTTTCCAGACAACCCCATGTTCTTTTCTCAACTAACTCAGATTTCCCCGGAGATTTCCCTTCCCAATGTGTTGTGCACTTGGGCAAGGCACTTTTCCTCGCTTGCCTCTCTCCACCCAGGAGTATAAATGGGTACCGACCGGTGTGGCAGGAGATATAGTCCTCCGGAGTCACCGTCCGGTAACAATGGTGAACAATAGGGCAATCGATTCAGTTGACTCTTCACGCAACATTAGTTTCATGCTTTATTCCGTTGTCGTCTATATGGAGCCCGGACTATGATACCTACCGGACTATGACTTTCACACGTGAAATATGCTGGGAATGTAAATCAGATTCGCTGTGAGGGAGGAGTGGCGAACCCCGACAGCAACATTATATGCCGGTGTAAAGAAACTGAGTGTCCCCCACGAGAGAGTGTCCTAGCTACTATAGCAACATGTACGGAATAAACCGTGACCTTGTAGACGAGGCCATTTGGGTACAGTACTGAAACAAATGATGCATACAGCACTCAATGGAGAACATAATAGGCAGATGGGTGGTAGGACACTCAGTCGCACGGACCCTGTAGTTTATGACACCGGGATTATATGATGGAGTCTGGCCTAAACGCCAGAGACAGAGAGATGGGCACTACACCTGCGGGCTCACCACCACCACCACCATTATGTACTATTCATTTTGGGTTTTTACTACTTTGAATGATGGCTTGACCGTCATCATCTGACAGGCAATGGTAGCCAAACCTAGCATCCAGCCAAATTAATCCTCCATTCCTCCTTGGAATTTTGAATTGAATTTTATTTTCGGCGAAAAAATTGCGTTCCCCTCTTCGCTTTCATTTAAAAAAATCACATTCCCCCTGATTTTATGAGATTTCTATTTTGATGACCACTCCCTTAGATTACAACAATATAGACTGCAAATTACAAACCGATTGGGCGCTTTGATGTGGGTCGGTCACGGGTGTGTTCCATTGGCCCATATAATTAGTCTATAGTTAAGTCTTCGTCCTTGTCCGTTATTCATATATAGATATTTAGAAATAACCCTTACAGTGGAGGTGATTCCCTTCAGCTCCAATGGTTTTGGAATAAGAAAATATTTCTTTACAACATTAAAAAATCATTTTTCGTCAAGCTTTCGCTTAAACAAATGGCGACGTGTAAATTTGGAATTTCTTGGCCGCCACCGCCTGGATTCTGAGTGTTTGAAAACAGCGCCATCTATCGTTTTTTAGACACTGGCACAGGGGGTAGGACATGCGAACCTAACAGCAACAGCAAATTCAAAACGGCATCAACTTCCGGGTGCTAGTCTGTTTCAAAGACTTAACGGTAGGAGGGCGCTCTTACGCATATCGAACGGTTACACACAGACTTGACTAAAGACTAGGCCTGGTCACGAATATTTAAATCTAAATGGCCGTTATTGGAAATTACACTATTTTGCAGCGGGATTAATCCACTAACCCCGACGGATTTTGAAGTCAATAATTTTTTTCTTAAATTATCATGATATTACTAAGACCTTTTGAACAAAGGTTTAAGAGACGATTTTGTAATGTCACTGGGACCGAGACTGCCATAGTAAATGCACGTAGCAATTCCCCAAATTAACCGTTTGGAAATCCCCAATGCCCAAATCGAGCAGATAGTGTCCTACCCCCCTGCACTGGCAGGTCAAAGGTTATGTGTACATGCCAATCGATCAGATGTTCAAAATTGTAATGTGTTGCTGTGGGTGATTCATGCTGCTGCGATTTTACACTAAATATGGAATTGAACCGGCCTTAAATTACACCTTTTGACGCATGCCACACTTCGTATCCTCAGATTATGGAGTATTTGGCTATGACATGATTTAATTATGCTCAAAAGCAGCTGAGGCATCGACAGTGAGCGCAGTCGATCATGTCAATCTTCATCTCGTTCTCAATTTCAGTTCACACTTGCACATGTTCATTCAACATTGCTTTGGTGGACTTGGTCTTGGAGGAAAGTTCTTCATATTTTGATAGCCGATTTTGAGCGAAAGAGAACAGAGAGGAACAAAAAACTTATGTGTGATATGAGACAGTGAATTTCTTGAGCACACACTTCCACGCTGATCCACATGTGAATACCGCAAGATGCGTATCAATTTGATGAACCAATAAATAAACAAATCACCAAACTCGAGATGCATTGTCCGAAGAAACATTGCGATTGTGCTGCTCCACGACGTCGATTTCGGCATGGACGAAATACTTCGGGGTTTACTGTACTCTATCTTTGTGCTGTTGTTGGTTTATTTATTTCTGCCAATCCTGGAGCTTTTGCTGAACAACAAGGTGCATCCTTAGTATTAGCAACGAATGTTTCCAGTTCAGGTAGGCAGGGCATTCTAATCTTAGTCACAAAATGTGCTTTTATTTTAATTAAAAAAAAAAAAACAATTTTAAAATTTCGTATTTTTTACATTTTATGGTGTTACAGAGGTCAAAAGACAAAATTCAAATTCCATTCCGTTTTGAAGTTATGGCTTCTCAAAGTTTTATGACTCGGCCTAAAATAGCTTAAAATTGAGCTTTTTTCAGAGGACCATGGTTAATGTAGCATCTTTGGACTTGGAGGCTTTTTTCTCAGTACTTTAACAGTGTGAGTTCTTCATTTTTCTTGTGACTACTAATTAACCAGTTCTAACAAGTCTTCTGTTGAAAAAAAAATATTTATGTTTCATTCAAATTTTACGGAGGGTCAAAAGTGACTCCTTGAACGAATTGATTTTCGTGATTTTTTGCAGACCTAAGTTAAAAATTGTGATTCGGTATTAGAAAAACTTTTTAATGCTATCAATATGTATATAATCAGTAGCTGCCACTTGTTGTAACAATAACAAAACAAAGTAGAATTTCTTGGGGCCCCCCTAGTAAAAATAGGCCTTCAAATAGTTGCCCAGCTGCAAAATGGACTAAAATGGGACCACACAGAGGGTGCTTGGTGCATACACCTGATATGAGGTGCTAACATTGAAAAGAATAGAATAGAATATAAGTTTTGTATTTTTGATGTCTTCAGTGAAAAAAATGTGGATTACATATCAAGCAAAGTTTGGCGCAGTTTGGTTTCAAGTTGCTGAATTCAGAAACCTCAATTTCACTATAAAATTGCACATTTATTTTGGGATTTTCTTTTTCATCACTAGACCACTTTAGATGTACTGTAATCAATTTCATCCAAAACATGTCCCAAACAATTCCTACATAGGTGACCCAGTTCAAAATTTTCCTAGTACTTTAAAACTTTTAAACCATAATGGGCCAAACTTTGTTTGATTTACAATACAATCCACATCCACTATTTTTCACTGAAGACATCAAAAATACAAAAGAAAACTTATATCACAATGATTGTTATGGTGTATGCTAGTATATTTTTCAATGTTAGAACTTCATATCAGGTGTACGCGTCAAGTTAGCGCCCTCTATGTGTGCTCCAATTTTAGTCCACTTTGCAGCTGGGCAACTATTTGAGGGCCTCTTTTTAGTAGGGGCCCAAGAAATTCTACTTGTTTTGTTATTGTTGCAACAAGAGGCAACTACTGATTATATAAATATCAGTAAACAGTTTTTCCAGGACCAAATCACAATTGTATAGGCCTGCAAAAATCACGAAAATCAATTCCAGATAAATCAAGGGGCCAAATTTAACCCCCCCCCCATAAAATTTTAATGAACAAAATTTCTTTTTCTCCAGAAGACTTGTTAAACCTAGCTAATTAGTAGCCACAAGAAAAATGAAGATCTCACATTGTTTAAAGAGACACTGGCACATTTGAAAAATAGTGCGCCCTCAAGATTTGTCAAAATCAATATTTTTGCATGGTTGTAAGGCTTTTATATACAAAAGTCCTCACCCGAAATGATTAAGACCAAATCAGCTTCCTTTTGGGTAAACAGAACGATTTTATAATTTAATCTCGCCAAATGGTTGTCATATCCAAAGTCCCGGGTCCAAAGTATCACTTTATTCTAACTAAACTTGGTAAAGTTGTTGATGGGAAATTGGTGTGATTTTAAGTCTTGAGCTGAAAGGTCATCTGAAGGGTGTAATTATATCTAGATCATAATGTGGGAAAATACCTTTTATCTGACATTTTTAACTAAAAGAGATACATTTTTTATATACCGTACTTACCTGAGTATAGTCCCACCCTTTTTTAAGCTGAAAATACCTTGAAATTTGGGGGTGGGATAATGCCCGAATCTTGCCAGAAGCCGGAGTAAAAAATGTTGTGGCCTACTCGCCACATCGCTATACAGCCACTTCATGACTTGCGAATTTTGAAGACTCAGAATTTTGGAAAAATGCTGTTTTTCGATAGTACGTACATGTAGTTTACACCCTCATTCTGAAAGAGATTTCATCTTTTGTCATAACTTACCATGCATAAAAATGACTATAAGACGTATGAAAGTCGATGTTATGTTTCCCGCAACCCGCCTGCGTTATGATTTTCTGCCCGCGTTTGAGATGCTGAAATCCCTAAAACTTCATTATTGTGTATTTTAAAGAAAATATCAAGGTTTCTTCTTGTGATCACATCTATTTTAGTATATTTTAAACCAAAGAACAGTTGCAAAAACATGTAGGGTGGTGTTTTGACACAATATTGTAGGTATTAAGAGCATGCTGAAGGTTGGTGAAATGGCTGTTACTGCAAAATTACGAATAATGAAAGATGAAATAGTTGCCTCATTATGATTTGCAAAAAATGTTACGGGAAACATAACATTGACTTTCATTGGCCTAATGTAACTTTAGTGATTTTTTTAAGCAAAAAAACAAAATAGTCGCAAAAACTGAACCAATTTGCCATCAGTGTATTGGCGGCAGCCATATTTGATTTGCTGCCATCATTACACCACTGGCGAGTGTCAAATTGTGTAAAACGTTTTTCTATGGAGTGTGAACTGCGCACTATGATGAGATTGCGATTTATTCCGTATTGAAATACGTGTTTACACAATTTGGCACTCGACGACCCTCTTAGGCGCCCTCTGACCCTACACATGATCTTGTTCAAAATATTCTTTTCGTTTCAGAAAACAAATCCACCAAAAACTATTTTAAAATGAATTTATGAAACTGAATAATTTGTATTGACATGTTATTTTTTTATACTCAAATATGGAAAAAGGGTGAAAAAATATTGTAGAATCACGTCTGAGTGAAGTAGAAAGCCTTGAGAGTGTTGAACCAGAAACAGTGTCTTCTGCTGAATCTCCGACACTTTGCCGTGTTCTACTCTTAAATGTATGTTTTTCACAAACTTTAATGGTTCCAGACATCATTAGAAACATTCTTGAGATGGAATATAAGATTAAATATTGAATTTCATATTGGAAAATGCATAAAATCATTTGAATTCAAGGCTAAAAGGTTTGTTGTTAAACGGATCTTTAGAATTTTCTGAAATTTTCCTCAAACTCTTTCCTGAAGTCACTCTCCAATTTTCTGATCTCAATGACATTCAGTTCAGTTTCACTCCTCAGAATTGACAATTTCACTCTTGAGAATTTTGCCGAAACTCTGTAAAGGAAATTTGGGTGAAATTGCTGAATGAGCCAATCAGTTGTACGGTATCATTGTTGTTCTCTGGGGTTAAAACATTTCAATATCTGGTCATTTTTGATGGCATCCAACAGCCATTAGTATAAATCAGCAGTTCACACATCATTAGGAGATTTCCGCGTTTGTGATTGGTTGAGAGCTGGTCATAAACAACGTTTAATGCCCAGCAGTAATCGATTTCTGATCACTTTTGGGGTAGGCATGTAGAAATAGGTAGATGTGTGTGCAATGAGCATGGTTGCTACGGTTATTATTGTCTCAAAATTAAAGCCCAATATACTTGACTATTAAACAAAAACAAGTATTTTTCGGAATACGTGTTGAATAAAGCACAAAACATGCTTTCAAATATTTTGCATGTTAGTGCATATTCGAAGCACACCCCTTTTCTGTAATGGAACATCCCATTTGATACATCGATCGTGCTGTTTTTCTCAAGTGTGAAGAAGACGAAAACATAACATGAAAAGAGTGACTTTGCAGCTGATTTTGGAGGATTTAAGGTACAAAAATGCAAAATAATGATGTGTGAACAGGGCAGGCCGGCGGGGGTCGCTTGCGACACCCGGCGCCGGCCTGCCCCTCGGGCCAAAACAAGCGTTTACTTGACTCATGAAAATCCATGAATGAACCCCTAATTCATTGCTTTTTTGTTTTTGTTTTTGTTTTGGCAAAACGTGTGTGTGTGTGTGCATGCACGTGTGCATATTTTAGCAATTTTTACCATGAGGTATCTAACAGATTCAGAAGTTTAGGGCCTAAATGACTACAAGTGCATTTTATGTAAAATAATTACATGTACCGTATGGGAACATTGTGCATTATAACTAGCGGGAGGCCCGCGCTTTGCGCGGGCTCCCGCTGAGTGAACGGGAGCGATCACTGAAATGGGAGCAATCACTGAAACAGAAGCAATCACTGAAGGATCAAGGTGCCGTCGGTCCCGTATTTCGCATTTTCAATGCAGCTGCAGTAAATTTTACACCCGCAACCCTAAATCTCAACGTTTTTATTTTTTGCTTTGGCCGTGGATCCGAATGAATGGATTCCACCCTCAGAGCTGAATTTCATTAGCGCCAAATGATGTCATGGCAAAAGCAGAATAGTACTGGCGAAGGCATTTACAAATATCGTTATTATCTTAAGTAGATGAAGTGAGAAATATGTGTAATGGCTCCGGTGGATTTGGTAAAGGGGCCACCTGTCACAACACATCCCTGTCCTTTCCCCTTTGAATTTTAGTGCACCACAGTCTCCGCATTGAAAAGTCATGCTACCAATAAAGTTCCTTGGATTGTAGTGTAATGCAAGGGGCTGGTGGTGGACATCATGAAGAGACGATCCAGCTGAGGAATCCCCTTCGGATGTTATCTATAAAATCATTTAACAATTTATATAATATTTCGTGCCGTCACCTTTGGTTCTAAAATATTTATGCGGCCAAAAAAGAACCATTTTCTTGGATACAGAACCTAAGAAAATGGTTCTTTGTAGAACCCTAAAACTCTAGGCTAGGGACACTCAAAGGCATGTTAACAAAGAACCCTTCAGGGAACACTTGATGAAGGTAGGCCTATGTTAATAAACAACATTGATTTTTTTTTTCACGAACCCCTTGAAGTGTGTAAAATAGAATAGAAAGTGATTTTTTTCACGAAAATATTTTATAAATCGATTTACGGTATCATTAGAAGAGTAAACTTCTAAAAGAAAACAGGTAGCCTAAAAGAGGCCCTGAAATACTTACATTGGTAGCTTCATTCTCATATTTTCTCAGACGCTTTGCTTCATTTTTTGCAATTTTCCTGCAGGTTGTGTAACATATTTGTCGCTTTCTTTTTGCCATTGCAACTGGAGTTGATAATATATTGATTCTAACCCTAAGCCCGCACTTCTGTTTTGCCTTTTGCTTATTAAGCCTGCATTTTTATTCTGATTGCTAAGCTCACATTTATGTTTTGATTGCTTGGCCCACAAAAAAGCGCCGGCACGTTGCTTCAGCGACATGGTGTTGTAACCCATAATGCATTGCGCGTTGCAACATGCGCACAGCTAGCAGCTGCAGCGGCATGGTGTCTTATATCCCATAATGCATCAGCGATGCCCTTCAGCAAGCAACCGACCCGTTTTTCCTGTTATTTCCATAGTAACTGAATAGTTTTGAAAACATGAATGTCAAAACGCAGCCGGGCATGGTATACCAATGTACAAAAAATCAGAACTCGAGATAAAGCCATCTCTGAGAACACTCCCGTACAAGGTTGAGAATCTTTCTTTTATTATATAGATTAGGCTGATATAAGTATAAAATACTAGTTATTTCCTCTTTTGGCATCTCATGTAGCCTGCAGCAATATCTTTTGAAGTTATGACACCAAACATTTAAAATTACTTTCTCTGAAGGTGCACTCTCCACTTAAAACAATTACCGCCATAACCGTAATTGCTGTTGGATTTCATTAGTCTAATGGCACATGACTTCATCAATGTCATCCTATCATCATGATGGGTCTGAATTTGGGTCAGAGTTAATTGGCTTGAAAAAATATGAGGTGGCATTTGTGGATTCGGTGGTAGTCCTTTTATGGTGGACCAAATCAGATGTGGGACTATCAAACATTAGGGATTGATTGATATTTACACAGGGGATATTGGGGAATTAACTGTTTTTGGGACAATTTTTTAATTTCCTTGTACATGTATTTACCATTTGACACCCCCCCCAATTCTTCAAAATTTCTATATTTAAAAATGTGTGTTAGCTTTTTTTTTTTTGTGTGTGTCCTCTTTTTCTGGAAAAAATGTGTTCCCATTTCTCCCAGGATTGTTATAGAATTAAGCGAGAAAGCCACATGCCCCCAACTCTTTCAGTCATTTCTCATGATTTCCTTACTGATGTTGTTCAAAATTATGTAATTACTTATACTTAGTCTTTGTTAGTAGATTTTGTTTGGATTTTACTTTTAAGGGAAGTATTTCCTAGTCCTAGCATTACTTGTAATACAGCATTTCCATAGCATGAATGAGATTTAAAGGAATGCTATTGCAGTGATTTTCTTGACTGGAATGGAATACAATAAAACTCATCAAAAATAAGTTTGACAATTTTGGAATAAGCATGAGTCTGATAATAAACTCTGTAAATGGTAATACGATCTTATAAAGCCAAAAGCTTCCATTTATGATGAGGACAATGAGTGTCTATGTCCAAAGTTCAGAAAGGACTCTAGCAAGGTAGCTGAATGCAGAAAATGCAACTATTCATGAGCAGTCAACAAATGTTGTCATAATCAGTATTATCCAGTTATTTGTGAGGGTGAGGTGGCCAAGCCAACTATTAAATGCACTGAATCATTGGCATGGTGTAAGATCGATCAAGCAACCCTGGTTTCTTGGTCATACTCAACTTGTTGCATAATCATGCAGCATTAAAAATGTAGTGTGATTATAGAATTTGTCCTTGATCCCACCCTTTGCATTGAATGTGCAGGTATATAATTGGAAGTGGGTAACCACATAAAATTGGTTTTATGGGGCTGTATACTTCTTTTAGTCATGCAGCATGAACTTTAAGGACAAGGTTGAAAATATCACAGGGTACCTTTATGGTGATGAAAAATAACTTGCTATGGAAGTCACAATGTCTGTTTTCTTTTATATTCAGCAAAAAAGGCACAAATTCTACACAATGAAAATCAGGGAAATTAAAGGTTTGAGATTATGACATTTTGTTGTCAAAAAGAGGGATGTTGGTACTTATTTGATATATAAATAGAAAGATGAGATCCATAGCTTACACATATTGGATGTTTCATTTGATAGCAAGATTCTATAGAGATTGCAACCCCCTTTGTAGAGATGTTGTAGAAATTTGGCTCAGTTAGACAAGGGTTAAATTGTGAACAAATGCGCCTTTAGATGCAAGTGTGAGATTTTGACCACCACTCATGCTTCTGGAGCATAGGTTGTGGCAACCAGTCCAGAGCGGAGCTATTCATTATATTGAGTGCTGACCACAATAGCAGTAGCGATTTATTCCGTAAATGTTATCAAGGATTAGAATTACAAATATGGCACACCAATCCTCGCTGGTCTTGTGGTTAGGTAGCTGACCTCATGATACAGTGGTCTCAGGTTCGAATCTCGCTACTGCCTCTTTTAAAATATAAATTTTCATTATTTTTTCAAGTTAGAGGGAAAAATTCTAAGTCCAAAAAAGATAAGAAGAAATAATAGAGCCCTTTGAGGTTAGTGAGGAAGACCTGCTCCTGGAGCATGGGTGGTGGTTAAAAACTACCGCGTGCCCTTTAGATTATGACATCATTTTGTTGTCCAAAAGAGGGATGTTGGTACTTATTTGATATTAATGGAAAGGTAAGATCCATAGATATGAATATATGTATATATTGGATGTTTCATTTGATAGCAAGATCATAGTGGTTTGCAGAAAACGGTTCAGTTAGACGAGGGTTAAATTGTGAACAAATGCGCCATTAGATTATGACATCATTTTGAATATTTATTATTTATCTTTTCCTGGAGATGGCCAGCGCACGCAACTGTTGAAAAAACCCCATGTGTGCTTGGCCGGACTCGAACCGACAACCTCCGTATTACTAGTATTACCCTTATCAAGCAAGGGTTGGTAGAGGAGCGATAGATATTATCTATAGGTGTCAGGTCCGAAAGGTGTCTATCGCTTTCCTAGCGGTTCGAGTCCGGCCAAGCGCACATGGGTTTTTTTCAACAGTTGTGTGCACTGGCCATCTCCAGGAAAATATTAATAAATATTCATCCTTGTCTGCCTGGAGAACTAAGTAGTTAAAGTTTTATGACATTTGTTGTCAAAAAGAGGGATATTGGTACTATAAATAGAAAGGTGAGATCCATAGCTCTGAATATATTGGATGTTTCTTTCAAGATATAGAGGTTGCAAACTTGCAACCCCCTTTGTTAGAGGTGTTGCAGAAAACGGCTCAGTTCAACGAGGGTTAAATTGTGAACAAATCACAAGTTGTGCCTTTGAATTTGCATGCATGCAATAAATTGTGTGCAAAAGTTAAATTAATTGTGACAACCTTTATTCATGATCAGATCAATGGTGACAACTGAAATATGTGTGCACACTGCACGCAAAAGAAAATGACAAACGTAAGCAGCGAATGATGAATAGATGTAGGCAACTTTCAAGTTGGAATATAATGTTGACATTGGTATGTTGACATGTGTGTACTTAGAGTTGTATGACTAGGTCACCAATATTTGGAGTTCGACTAGAGACAACCATTGATAGTCAACAGTTGTGTTTCAAGTAGTGTATAAAAGCAGGTCTGTTCGTCCATAGGTGCAGGGGATGTGGTTACCCCCCCATCCCCCAAATTTCACAAAAGGGGGAAAAAGTCCATATTTTGCTGATTTTTTGCATAAAAGGTCCAAAATTTAGAGAAATTTTGACAAGAAGTCCACTTTTGGTGATGAAATGTTCAAAAGTCCAAAAAAGGACCATTATACATTGTAGGGGGTTAGGTCCACTTAACCCCCTACCAAAAAAAGGTCCACTTTTTCAAAGTTCTGCACCCCCAAAATAAATTCTGCGTAAGGCCCTGTATAAAAGCAATTTAGAATGTTCTGATATGATACTGAAAAAGGAGAAAACAATCTGTTTTCATTTAAGCCTACCTGCAAAAAAACCACTATTATTGGCATACCGGTATATTATGTAATCTCAGATGTTCAAGAGTTCATGGCATTTAATAAACTGTACATAGATCAAAGCTGTTGCACTATTCCTTTCATCATACACCTCCCATTAAATTTGCTTGCAATCTGGAGAAAAATTGAGTGTGCAAGAAATGATGCATTCTTGGAATTTTGCTTCCTATTGATCAAAAGTTTGGAGATGCACACTTTTATTGTCTCGCCTGAACTTTGTTCGGCAGAGACTTAGTAATCATTTTTCTGTCTGTCTGTCTGTCTGTCATGGTGTCTGCGCGGCATCCGTGTTCACTGCTTGTGTACGATTTATCTGGAGTTCCGTAAGGGCTACGATGATGTAACTTGGTGGAAAGAAGCGGGTCCATGAGTTCTCGACCTGATTAGATTTTGGGCGTAAATATGCTAATTAAGTATCTAATTTGCATAATTAATGAAAATTTTCCCGCAAGGCTTGTGTACAAGTTTTCTGGAGTTCCGTAAGGCATATGATGATGTAACTTGGTGGAAGGGAGTGGGCTGAAGAGTTCTCGAACTGATTAGATTTCGGGTGTATTTCGGGCAAATTAAGTATGCAAATGAGCTAATTAATATGCAAAAATCAGCGTAATTGCTATAATTTTGAAACGGTACATTGGATACGGAAAATTCCTTCACTGCATGAAAGTCTATCATGGTGCGCATCTTTTTTGCAATTTGAAAGTGTGTGATACATGCGGCTTAGGTATGCAAATGAGCTAATTAATATGCATAATTACTTAATTCCTTCGCTGCATGAAAGAATACTATGCCATACATCTTTTGGGTGAATCATAATAGGGTCAAAGTGGCATTTTGGGTGTAAAATATGCTAATTGTCTAATTTGCATAATTTAAGAAAAAAAAGCTTGTGTATACGTGTAAGTTATCTAGAGTTCCGTAAGGCATATAATGATGTAACTTGGTGTAAGGAAGCAGGTTGAAGAGTTCTCGACCTGATTAGATTTTGGGCGTATTTTGGGTTAATTAGGTATGCAAATGAACTCATTAATATGCATAAAATCTGCATAATTGCTATATTTTTGAAACGGTACATCGGAAACACAAAATTCCTTCACTGCATGAAAGCCTGTATTGGTGCGCATCTTTTTTGCCATTTGAAAGTATGTGATATTTGCGGCTTAGGTATGCAAATGAGCTAATTAATATGCATAATGGCTGTATCGCTGAAACGGTACATCAGATAGGCAAAATTCCTTTGCTACATGAAATACTAGTCTGCCATACATCTTTTGTGTGAATCATAGTTAGGTCAAAGTGCATGCGGGCCAATTAAAGGGGCATTTTGTGATGCAATTGATCTAATTAAATTTGCGTAATTGCTCTATCGCTGAAACGGTACATTGGATATGCAAAATTTCTGTGTAACATGGAGCAGGTGGGGTGTTGAGAGGGAGTAGGGATTTGGGAAGGAGAGGGGTGTTGAGGAGGTGGAGGAGTGTTGTGGAAGGGGTGTTGCGTTGGGGAGGGGGTG